>CDFA01020841.1:0-22536 GCA_000826305.1 Acanthamoeba healyi
TCGTCGTCCTCCGTGCCGTCTTCCCGCATGGCCTTCTCCGAGTAGAGCTCGGTCTTCTCCTGCACGCGTGATTGAGGTGTCAGTGAACGGTAGTGTGAGAGTGAGGACGGAGGGAGAGAATGCAGAGGGCTCAAGCTGACGCACCTGAGCTGGCCAGCCGGGCCACAGCATGTGGCACACGTCGCCGCCCTCGTCGAATGGGCCGTCCAGTCGCTCGATGTTGTGATGCACGTGGAACAGGTCCGGACGGCGGTAGTAGCACATCGTCAAGAGGGTCTCCTCCGTGCCCAGGCAGCCTGACGTGCGCATGCTCGTGTCAGCGGTGTGACCTCGATCCGTGAATCAAGCCGTGCACGGCTGCACGAGAGTGAGTGGTAGCATTACCCAGTTCCAGCGTCTTGTTGATGACGTATTCGTAGAGCCGGCCCACCTTCTCCAATCCTCTTCGCTGGCCTCCCATGAGCCAGCCTGAGCGACAAAGGGCCAAGTCAGCGAACATGGCAAGCGTTGAGAGGACGGACGAGAGCATCAGCTCGCTTGGTTTCCATTGCAAGGGTACCCTTGGCAATGTAGCATGGTGGTATGTCGTGCGTCATCTGGAGCATGCCCTGGCGGTAGCATCCGTGCAGCTCGTTACCGATCGGGTAGCTGGTCAGCGTGATGAAGACCTTGTCCAAGTAGAACCTGGTGGTCCACAACGAGATCAGGTGGTTAGCTAACGCGCGATCAGGCACACACACACGCACACACGCACACACACAGGCTCGCGCTGCAGAGAGCTGCAGAGACGTACTTGACCTTGGGCTTAAACTCGTTGAGGTGCATGCCCGAGGTGGGGTTGAGGCGCGGCGTGCAGATGCCGCCCGAGTCGAGCCACACAAAGTAACGCGTCTTGAACGGGTTGAGCACGGAGAGGTCGCGCAGCCACAGGATCTTGTGGCTCACGATCGGGTTGTAGAGGTCGCTGTAGCCCTGGGGCACGTTGGCGAGCCACGGCGTGTTCCTGACCCACCAGCCCGACTGCCTGATCGTCTCGATCGGCTGATAGTACTTCCACGCGCGCAGCTCCTCGACCTCGACGTACCGCACGTGCACGTTGTCGTACAGGTCGTCCTTGACGTAGTCGTAGTACTTGCGCTGGATGATGATCTGCACCTTGTGCGGTCGGAAGTCCCTGAGGAAGCCCTTGAGCTGCTCCAGGTAGTCCGCCTCGAACGTGTAGTTCTCGATGCCCATGTGCGTGCGCCGGTTCATGTTGATGATGGCGAACAGGAACGTGATGTCCTCGGACAGGCCCTCCTTCTCTGCCTGCTCGTCAGAGTCTGTCGGTTCCTCTCCTCCTACCCCCTCTTCCTCCTCTTCCATTCCCTCCTCTTCCTCCACTTCCATGGGTGCCGCTCTCGTCACAGCGGACAGCGACAGGTCGAGCGAGGCGGGGTCGACGTCGTCGATCGGGCAGAGCACCTGGGAGAGCTGGTAGGATGCCACCAGCACGAACGCCACGAAGAGCAGGAGGCAAGCCACTCGCCCCTGCATCTTGTCGACGTTGTTCCCTCAAATCAAAAGATCTTGATCCAATTTTGAATCGGATCGAATTGAAGATCACGGCCGCGAGAGATCGAGCTTCGCTGTCGCTGGGGTGTGCTGCGGGGCTCCGGTCTCAAGATGCAAGAAGAATTTGCACCGCGAGAGGGAGGCGCTTGGACAGACGAGACGACGCAGCGCTGCGGTAGATGAGACCTCAAGAGATCTCTGCGAGCTGGGCGTCCTCTTTGAAGGGGCATCGGCCTCACCCGGACTCGAACCGAGCATGTCGACACCAATTCAGAACCTGGAGACCAAGAGGCGGGACACGTGACGCCAGTTGTTCGGTATTCAATTAGGAGAGGGGACCGCAGGCTCTACACGCGTGACCACGCCTATCTAGCGAGGGAGAGCGAAACCAAGAATGCAGAAGGGCGGACTTATCGAGAAGGAACTGGATGACCTTCTGGCCTCCTTCGACACCGGCCCCAACGCCAACTACTCGGCTGGTTCGCCCCCCCCAATAATCCCTCAATTTAATGCTAAATGGAAAAAAATCGTGAGAAAATCATGACGAGGGTGCAGGGCTCGGTGGGAGAGCGAAGGCCTGATCACTTTCTTGACCCCTCTCTCTCTCTCTCTCTGCAGAGTTCTTGGATCAGTTCATCACCGACATCGGAGGGAGCGGCCCAGTTTCGGACAGTCCCAAGGGTACTGCTGCTGCACCTCAGTTGCCACCACCCCGCTCACAGTGTGCTCTTGCCCCCTCGCCACCTGCCTGCGACTAATGTGTGGCTTTTGTCCTTGGCACCTTACAGTCATCACTCCGTTCAAGCCGCCGGCTGACGTTATCGAGATGGTGCGTGTGCACTGCCTTTGCCCGCGGCATTCGTCAGTGTGAGTGTGCGTGTGCGTGTGCGTGTGCGTGTGCGCGTGCGCGTGCGTGTGCGCGTGTGTGCGTGTGTGCGTGTGTGCGTGTGCGTGTGGCACTCTCCTCTTGTGCCTGCTGACGCTGACATTCGCGCATGTGTTGGACGAATGCAGCAGAGCAAAGGAAAGGAGAAGGAGAGGGACTCATGGAAACCGGTGAATGTGAGGGTGCGCAGCGTGCTCTTCTCTCCTCGCTCACGTGGGGTCATCAAGCGATCACTTACGCTTTCTTTTGTTCATGATGCGCATCAGGAGTCACAAATGGGCTCTGCGCGTTCGCTGGACACCCTGTTTGAGCTTAACCAACTTGCCGCGGCTGTTCCGCAACCTGCCAAACCCGCTGCATCGAACGACTTCAAGGCTGTAAAGTTGAACAGCAAGAGCTCTGCTCCCGTCTCTTTGGGTTCGTTCTTGCTAAACTCTTCTCTCTCTCTCTAGTTGCTGCCATTGACTCCGCGGCTGACTTGTCCCTGGGCGCCCACGCACAGACTCGCCTGACGAAATCGAGGCACTAGAGCGAGAGCTGGGTCTTGTGAAGGGACCATCGCCGCTGCAGTCCAACAGGTCTCAACTGAGCAAGCCGGCAGTAGGCATCCAACCGGCGCCTAAGCCTGTTCCTACACCTCACCGAGAGGTATACCCGTGGTGTCTCCTGACGCGCTTGCCTGCCGACCGGTTTTCACCCCTGTGCTAAGTCAGACTCGCTCTTTGTGATCTCCAGGAGTCGTTTGTCATCGAGGGTGATGTCGAGCTGAGCAACCTGCTTCAGGACATTTCGCCAGCCACCATCAGATTTGTTGGCCAGACTCACAGGCCCTCTGCCGAATCGCTCTTCGGTCAGGCTCCTAGCCCTGGTCGTAACAGTGGTAGCGTCAGGCCCACGTCGTCGTCGCCCATATCTTCTTCTCCATCACAGCCAGCGGCTGTTCCCACAAGACTTTCCGCAGGACGCCGTCCAGCAAGCCCGGTGGTGAAGGTGTCTGTCGACACACTCGAGGTACGCTCGCTACACCCACCCGGTGGTCAAGTGAGCCATTCTCTGACGTTTCGGACACGCTCAGGACTTGGATGCGATTGAACGCGCGCTCTTTGGTGAGGGTGTCACTCCCGGCGGGTTCGAGACACTTCGCCCTCGGACTAAAAGTACAGCAACCCTTCCTCGATGCAAACAGGCTCATTTGTCGCAGTTGCTAAATCGTTTCCATGTGATACCAGCAAACCCGAGGGCGCCTGTTGCTGCTGCTGCGCCTGCGCCTGCTGCTTCACCTTCACGTGCTCCCATTCCTGCTGCATCACAAGCCGCTTCCCAGCCCATGGCATCGGTTGACGTCTCCGACGTGTTCGATTCCCTCGACCAAGTCATCTCCGTCTCTGAGCAAATGGTCGCCAAAGGTTCGTTTGTGGTGTTCATCGCTGCTCTCTCTTTCTCTCACCCTCGCTGCTTGCGTGCCATATTCTTTGACACAGGAAGAGACTCTAAGTGGACGCCTGGACCAGGCTCACAGACTGTACGTTTGCGGGCCTTGCCCAATCATGATTTCCCACGACCCCCAAACTAACCTCAAACCGGTGGCACAGATCGAGGCAACACTCTTAAGCGATTCGCCTCGGGGACCGCGATCATCAGGCTCATTCACTCCTGTTGCGAGCACTTCTTGGTCGGGCTCGCAGCCCCCGGTTGCCGCTTCTCCTAGGCCAATGTCGAGTGCTTCTCCTAGACCTATATCGGGTGCTATGTCTCCGATTGCCGCAGGCTCACCACGACCGATGTCGAGTGCTTCACCGCGACCGGTTTCAGGTGTCACGTCGCCAGTCGAAGCTGCGCGCTCCGGCGCAGCGGCGAAGTCGGCCCAGCCGCTTGCACCTGGCTCAATTACCCCGTCATACGTCAGCGGTTGGCGCTCCGACGTCCCGGGTACGTGCACGTTCTCTCTGCATGCGACAGCAACAGTGGGGCAGTGTGTTCCTAGGCTGTTCGACTGACATATGCTTTTGTGTGCAGCGGTGGGCACGGCCCATAAACCGAAACACAACATTGAACAGCTGCTCGGACCCAGCCCGAAAGACCTGGCTCAGATGAAACAACAAGAGGATGCTGCAAAGAAACAAAACGATCAGATTGACGACCTGCTGTCGAGTGCGTTCTCAACTGTTGTTCAAAGCCCCTTGCGGAGATCCTTCATCTTACGCGTCCAACGTGCACAGACCTAGACTCGGAAGTGAAGACCGTTAAACAGCTCGAAGAGGAAGAACGGCGAAGACGAGAGGAGAAGATCATGGACAAGAAGAAGGAGCACCTCAAATCGATCGAAGTCCTCATCGACCAATTGGAGCTGCCTGACGATGAGGAGGAAGAGACCGGTATGCATTACTTTGATGCAACACGGTGCCTGCCTATCACCGGACCTCACATTTGTTTGTCTAGGAGCCGTCGCCCAGCCTCAGCCCGCCTTCAGACCGAACATCCCCAGCATGTCAAGTACATCCTCGCCTCACTAATTGTGTACTCTAACACATCAGCTACTAACCGGTGAACATTCAGTGGGAGACATGGGAGGGAAACAATCGCCGGCGACACTCAGAGGTTCCTCCCTTCGCACCCCGGTTCGATGTCATGATTCTTTTGCTGACGACTCTCATGTTTCTCGGGCGCAGAGAGACAAGAGTATGATAGCATTCAGCGTAGGTTCAAAGAGCTTGCTAGCATTACGGGCCAGGTATCAACCCATCGCTCGTTTGTACGATACGCATGTTTCGCTCTCGTTCTTATTATTTGGTGCATGTGGACGTCAGCCCTTGTGGACGAGCGCAGCGGGCACGAAGCTGGATTCAAAGCTTGTTACCGCAACCGTAAAGAAGTCGGTGGACCAGGCTAAGGCGCTGGCTGACTCTCCATCGACCTCTCCGGACAAGCACGATGTATGCGCCCTACTCCCCATCTGATGTGGCACACTGACTCACGAATGGGCGCGTTTTGCTCCTGCCAGATGATCATCAACCGCGCTCGAGACTGCGTTAGCGCATTGGGGCCGTTCCTCCTTGCAGTGCAGGCTTTGGATCAGTTGATCGATGACATGCGATGTTCGTGAGCCCATCAGTGTCTCCCGTTTCCACGTTTGCCAACCCCACTAAGCGTTGTCCCTCTTCCTGTGAACTCGAGCAGCCTACAGGAGGCCAACGGACCGAGGAGCAGTCGATGCATCCATCAAGAACGTTCAAGGGCTCCACAGCCAGCTCATGAGAGGTTTCTCCCGCTCACACACGCGCACATACGCACGCAATGGTGGACTCAACGCAGCCGCCTGCGGGTTCGCCCTTTCTCTCGTACAGCCTACGAAGCTATGCTGGAATCATACATGTACACAACGGGAGTGGCCTCAGGCAAATCAGCGCCAGCCTCTCGACCGCCCGACGCCTCTCCTGGTACGACCCTCAAACCATCCCGACTCTGCCAATCGCTCGGCACGGATATCTTACGTTGAGTTTGCTCACACGCATGTGTTGTGCATGGGCACAGACAATTCGCCCAAGCCCCCGCAGGAGTTTACGGGCGAACAGGCCAAGAACGCCATCCTGTATTCCTTCCGCGACTTCTATCTGGTAAGCGATCCCCTTGAACGCTGCCTCAGCATCACCGACGTGCTCTTGAACTGACCGTGCCGTGACCCAATATAGAACACAGCAGCACCGCCTGAGCCCAACACACTGGCCCACCTCAGCTATGTCCCTTGGCAGCCCACCAGGTACATGGTCTTCTTCGTGAATGTCGCGCGATACTGGCTTCCAGTGCAGCATCTCTGATTCGTTTCCTTTGTCCGTTGCGCGCAGGTCTATGCGTGAATACTGCAGCGACTCCATTCAGCTGTTCAAGCCCATCGTCGAGACCATCAACTCTCCGCTGGCTCTGCTCAGCTTCCGAGGCTTTGCCGATCTGGTCACCAAGGTGTGCTCACATGCTCCTTGGCGTTGGGTGGAGCGGGCTGCTGACAAAACGCGGATGGATGGCAGGAAATCGAGTTGCTGGTGCCCATAGCCAAGATGATTCAGCACGACCGCTACAGATATGCTGCCTTTGACAAGTTCCCCCTGGGCATCAAGGTTTTCATCAACTCCATCATCGTGTTCGTTGACGCTGTCAACGTCTATAAGCAGTACCCTCTCCTCCTCCTTCCCCCCGCATTTCCCGCCTCAGCCGCCGTCTACTCACACCTCTCTCTCGCGCGCGTAGACGCAGTGGCAATGTGGAATTGAGCACCGCCAACCAGAGAAAGGACGAGCTCACGAACGCGCTCAAAATGCTCCTCGCCACCATCCGCAAGATCATCGACAGCGCAGGATCCTAATGCGTCCACGGGCCTCTCAGCTACTGCTTCGGTGTATCGTGGTTGTTATATCTCAGTGAGCTATTAACATCAACCTTGCCCGCTCGGGTCCTGCCCCACCTCTCTTGGCCGGTCGCGGGACACTTGAGGCAACTGGCGGTTCGCTCTCTCCCTCTCTTGCTCTGTTTGGCCTTCGCTTTCTTCTCTCTCTCTCTCTGTTGCTCTCTTCCTCCAGGTCGAGACTGTTCGGCCCCAACCCCCTTTCCGCTTCCGGTCAGCCGGCACGCTAACGCCCGCGATAAGGAAAGCACGGAGTTTGTGGTACGCGTCGGTTGGCGAGAGCGAGAGGGAGAAGAAGGGGCGAGACCGCGCGCCTCTCTCTCTCCGAATCTCGAGGTTGGTTGTTGGTTGGCGGACGGACGTCTCCCACCCTTCCAGAGGCCATCGTCGAAGGAGGAGGTGAAGGAAGGAAGAAGAGGAGCAGAAGGAGAAGAGGAAAACATCGATTACCGGGTCTCTCTCACCACACACACAGCCGGCGAGGAGAGAGCGGGAGACGGAAGAACAGCCTAAACCCATCCACCTCCCTTGCTTCCACATCATCTCTACCCCCCCCCCTCCAATCCATCCCCTCTTCAATCATCCCATCATGAATCCCCCTTCGCCAGCCGCCGGTGGCAGTCCCCTCGCCACCGACCAGATCCTCGACAAGCTGTGCAAGCAGGTCGAGGAGGTGGCGATCTCGATCGTCCAGCACAGCAAGGAGCTATCGGCCCTCGTGAACCAACCGCGGTCGCAGGAGGAACTGGAGAAGACCGTGATCCAGACTGCCAAGGCGGCCGCCAAGGACACCGCGACCCTGGTGGACCTCATCAATAGCGCCCCCAATAGCAGCGTACAGGCCAAGCGACTCCAACTCAACCTCCTCAAGAACGCCGGCCGCGAATGCTCCACCGCCGTACTCAACCTCATCGGCTCCACCAAGAACGCCATTAGTACGTCGTCAAGAGAGGACACAATGCACCCCCTTCCCTTGATCATGTACTGATCTCTACGATTATCTCTTCCACTGATGTACAGACAACCCGTTCGACTTCATGACCAAGCAAGATGTAACCAACAAGTGCAAGGAGGTGGCGATCAGCACGCAGGCCGTACTGGAGGCGACCAAGAACCTGTCGTCCCTGTGCAGCCCCACATCGGCGAGCAGGGACCACGTCAGCGAGACGCTGAAGCGCGAGAACGACAAGATGCTGCGAGATATCAAGCGCGTGGTTGACGAAACCCTGTTCAGCATCAACAATCTCGTCGAGGCGGTCAACGCGGGCAACAAGGCCGGCTTCGTAAGCGAGGCCACATCCTCAGCAAAGAAGCTGGCTCAGCTCATCGAAACGGCCAAGAGCCTCGGGATCGAGCGCGACGGCGCCAAACTCAAGCAAGCCTCACTCAAGATCATTTCCACCGGTAAGATCGCTCTGCGCTCGCCCCAGGACGCGCTCTACAAGCAGCACCTCGCCTCGGCACGCGAAAGCGTTGAGGAGGCCATGCGCCTCTGCGTCATGGCCATCCAGAGCCGCTTGCTGGCGGCCTCCAAGTCCACCATGGAGTCGGGCGTGATGACCCTTGCTCGATCAAACGCCGCGGCCGCCTCGGCCTCATCAGCCTCGGGCGTCGTGCCGGAGGCTTCCCTGTCCGTACCCCAACGACGCCGTACTGAACTCCCGCCATCGTTCGCCCCTCAGCGCAGTCCAGGACGTGCGCCCATCACCAGCGCTGGCAAACTCGCCAACTGGGTATGTTCCTCCCTCCTGTTTCTCACTCAGCCACTCGCCTTCAGACCTCACTCATCGTCGATGTGGTTGTCTGTTGTGTGCAGGAGGGCATCAACAAGCGGTATTCCTTGCCTCCCGGACAGATCCAGCAGGCGCTTGCCACAATGCACCAGAAGCGTGCCAGTGGAAACTGGTCCGGAGATGTATGCCTACCCAACCTCCGCGCGCAATATTTGAGGAGAGGCCTAACGCTCATGTCTTGCCCGCTTGCTCTGGTATAGCAACTACCGGTCAAGGTTGCAGATGAGGTGGTGCAAACACTGGAAGCGAAGTATCCAGAGATTCGCAGCATGCGTCATGAGATGGTCTCTACGATCAGCCAGGAGCTTAGCGCCGAAGGTACCAATTCGACAACCACCCTAGCGATAAATCTCTTCCTCTTCTTGAAGGTACTCACTCACCGCGCGCAGAAGGGGACTTCGAAACGGGCGAGAAGATGAACAACTCTGAGGGCGGCGCTGAATTCGAGCCTCGGTCAGAGCTGGAGAAGATCATGGCTCTCGAGAACTACATGGAGTGGCGAAAGGACACCATGACGCGCCGTCAGGCCAACAAGGCCAAGAACATCGTCGACGATGTGGTAAGTTGTGTGGAACGCATGCACTTGCACATGCCAGATCTGTGCTTATCTGCGTCGAATCAGGACATCACGGGCGAGGAGGCTGCGTCGGGTGGACAGACGCTGGACACCAAGAAGATCAGCCAACAGTTCAAGGCCATCTCAGGGAACGTACGCGTGCACCCATCCTCTCCGTGCTCGATCTATCCGACTGATGACCACTTCTCCCTTGCTAGTTGGGCGACGCTGCCCTTGAATTCATTGTGACGGCCAACGAACACGTGATCAACCCGAAGGGAGCCTCGGAGTCGCTTGAGGAGACCTCGCGCATGCTGTACCTCATCCTCAAGAAGATCCTCCTGATCGCGTTCGCCTTGGGCCGAATGTCCAAGGTCAACAACTCGACGATAAAGATCATCGAGTCGGGTGTGAAGACCATCTCCGAGTCACGAACGCGCGGTGTGCTGGAAGAGGACTGCGTGAACGCAGCCTCAACGCTCGCGGCCAAGACGGTCGAGGCGAACCTCCAGAAGAGAGTCTACTTTGAGAGTAACGCCATGCGAGTGCTTACCCTCCAGATGCTCTCCGCCATCTCCGTCATTTCGCTCAACACCAAAGTCACTGGTAGCTTCCCGCGCCACTCACATGTCCGTTCCTCAAAGCTGGCCAACGCACTAACTCGTGAGACGACGCCGCATCAGGTCACTTCGTCGTCTTGACTGCGACGGCGCTAGGGCTTGCCGATTCCACTGCCAAGCTGCTCGATCTGGTTGAGACCTCTATTTATCTCTCGCTCAACAAACATCGGTACGTGCACGGAGAGGAAGAGAAGCTGCACTTGATATCGAGGGTTATGAGAGCTAAACGCGTCACAGGTATTCGATGGCGGCCTTCAACTCGGATCTTCCGGCGATGCTGGTGGAGGAGGAAGAGGAAAGAGTGGACACAAACATGTGGGACGATCCGGTCGAGTGTCAAACGACCGGCATTCGATACGACGAAAAGAAGGCGATCGTGGCTGCCTCCTTGAATCGGCTGATCGAGTGCTTGACGTCTGTAGAAAACTACGGTACGAGCGCTAGCATCAGAGAGAGCTCCTGGAGGCTGCTCCTCACACTCGTGCTCTCTGTTCGGTTCACAGATAGCAACTTCTTGCATACGTTCATCACCACGTATCAGTCGTTCACAACGCCGCACAAGCTGTTTGAGAAGCTGCTGCAGAGGTATCACATCCCGGAGGGGCGGGTGGAGGACAAGAATAAGGAAGCGATCCGGCTTCGGTACGGGCTCCCCTTTCTTGCCAGCTTTGTCCTTTCATCGCACGTATGGGCGAGTGTACGAGGTGTGTGAGCTCACGTCCCGTGTAACGTGCCAATCTATCCCACAGAGTGTCGGTGGTGCTCAAGTACTGGCTAGCAACCCAATTTTCAGACTTGGACGAAGACATGATTGCGAAGGTGTACAATTTTGTGGATAACACGCTCAAGAACGACGGATACGAGGAGCTCGCCGCCATACTCAAGAAGGAGATCACCACAAAGGTATGCGTTTTTCTGCCACTGTGGATGGCACCCGCCGATGTGAGAAGGTGGCTCACCACTAACCTCGCCATCCACACTATCTCCAGATTGAAACCCGACGAAACGAAAGGAGCAACATGTTTGCCCCGCCCAGCGAGCTCAGCGTACGCCCTGTCTCCTCGCTCTCTCTTTCTCTCTCTTGAGCGAGACTCATGCTCTTGGTTTTGTGCGAGCGAGCAGTGGCCCGATGCGAAGAGCGTATCGGAGATCTTCATGACTGCGACGGCCCAGGAGCTTGCCGAGCAGCTCACGCTCATCGACTTCGCCATCTACTCCAACATTGAGGTACGCAATCACACACACACACACACACACACACATATCTGTATCTGTGGTTGCCATCATGATCTTATACTCTTATCTGTGTGTTCGTGGTGTAGCCATCGGAGCTGCTCAACCAGTCGTGGAACAGCACAAAGCTGGCCTACAGGGCACCAAATGTGCGAGCGATGATCAACCGCGCCAACAGCGTGTCGTTCTGGGTGGCCAACATGATCCTGCTTCAGGAGAAGCCCAAGGACCGCAAAAAGGTCACCGAGAAGTTCATCCAGCTCGCCGAGGTAAGAGCACCTCAGCCACTCCTCTCTCTCTCTCTCTTCATTGCTCGCCGTTTACGCTCTGGTAACACTCTCGCGGTGTCGTCTGCGTTGCGCCACGTAAAGTACCTGCGAAAAATCAACAACTTCAACACGCTGATGGGTATCATCGCTGGTCTCAACACGGCTTCGGTCAACCGACTCAAGGCCATCAAGACCGACATGGCCAAGAAGCTCCTCACCGTACCTTTCTCCTCTCTGTGTCATGTGCATGTGTGTCTCGAGCTTCCTGGTGATGACTCACACTCTGCAATGTAATGCGTGATTACTTGATCCCAGTCGTTCCAAAAGCTCGAGATGTTGATGCACCCACAGAGCGCGTTCAAGAACTATCGCGACAGTCTTCACGAGGCCAGCCCGCCCTGCATTCCCTACCTGTACGCGCTCGTCTCACTCTGCATGCGTTTTGGATCAACCCCAACCAACCATGTACACTTGTGCGCAATGACGACGACAGGGGCGTGTACCTGACGGACTTGGTCTTCATCGAGGACGGCAATCCGGATGAATCGGATGGCCTTGTAAACTTCTACAAGGTTCTCGCTTCTTCTTTGCTGCCCTTGTACCTTCATTCATGGTGTACTCACTGCGCTATGTTACAACAACCTACAACATACCAATCAATCATCCATCCATTCGTCAAACAACAGAGGCAGCTCGTGTACCGGGTGATCCAGGAGGTGCAGCAGTACCAACAGAGGAAGTACGCCTTCGAGCCCAGGGAGCCGCTCAAGACATTCCTCACGGCCCTGCCCGCCCTGCCCGACAAGCAGCTCTACGACATCTCCCTCGACCACGAACCCAGAGAGAAGAAGAAGTAGCTGAGCCCAAGAGCTTCTGCTTGCTGTTGATCATCAACACCCATGTTGTGTTGCCCCTGAGCTTTGTCGACCGAATTTAATAATCAACATTTCTCTTTTCCTATTTCCTTTATTTTCTCTTGAGTAGCGGCGCACACGTCGCATCCATTGATTTCGCATCAATCCATCGATCCCTCTTGCTCCTTGGATTGCCAATCAAATCGAATCGAATCCCCCTCTCTTTCTCCACAAGGGAAAGAGATTCGGCCGAATAGAGTAGTCTGAAAGGAGAAGAAGAAAAAAATGCGTGGGCCGAATCGATCGACAATGGCGGGGGGCGCCAACAAGATGCGATTGGATCAGATCTTTTCGCTGTTCCTCCTGCTGGCCTTCATCCTCTTCTCCCTCTTCTACCTCCAGCACATCTTGTCGGGCCCGCCCGAACGCACCTACACCAACCCGCTACTCGAGAGGCAGCTCGAGGAGCTACGCAGGCGCAAATCGACCACCAAGCCCAAGGTCGACCTCAGCGCCCTCAACGACATTGAGCGGTACGAGGCGGAGGAGAGGCGCGATCTCGGCCGCGACCGAGAGGAGCGCGAGCTCGCCGCGCTCGAGGACCATTCGTCGGCCGACGACGTAACGTTCCTCTTTGCCGCGATCGATATGGGCCGCGACAAGCTCACCTTCTACAGCGAGGAGGTCACTCTCGAGCAGTACGTCCAGAAGACGATCGAGCTCATCGCTTCGCAATTCAAGGACGAGAAGGTGCGCCTCATGATCGAGCGGAAGCACGACGCGATCGTCGAGCCCCACCTCACCGCCAACATCGAAGTCGTACACGTCGACGTCGCCAAGCTGCGCGAATGGAAGCACTACCCCCTGATCGAGAAGATCAGGAAGGCCGACTGGTGGGCCGTCAGCGCTCCCGAGGTTGCCGCCTCGGCGCAGGGTACGCGCCCTCTCCTCTGCGACCTGCCCGCGGGCAGACGTGCCCTTGGCCGACTGCTCTGTTTGGCCTCGTCGCCCTTGTCCCTCGACCGTCTGGCTGACCGTCGTTGCGACCTCTCTCTCTCTCTCCTCGTTATACGTCCAGGCCAAAGCGACCTGTATGCCCCGGTCGTGATGCACAGACTCCTCTGGCTGCGCGATCTTGCCAAGCAGAACCCATTCAAGACCAAGTACGTCTTCAGCTCAGGCAGCCTCCATCTCCGCATTTCCCTCTTGCCTCTCTGTGTCTGCCGCTGCCTCTGCTGTTGGTGTCGGCTTACTCATCATCGCACGTCACTGCCCTGTGTGACAGGTACTTTATGTGGATGGATGCTTCGACTTGCACTGCCCGAATGGGAACCGAGAACGGCGTTGATGTCGCTGAGGTCAAGACCAAGGGCAGGTACGACTACGACGATCGGGGCTCTCTGCCTTTGATACTGCCACATTCTAACTCACCACGAACACACATACGCCTGACAGATATTTCATGGACAAGTTCATGACCACCATCACGCCCATGTATCGGGATCGCCACATCCACGGCTGCAACAGGGCCGCCATGCTTCGCCTGACCCAGGACAGGACTGTCTGCTTTGAGACCAAGGGTAAGTGCCACTCTATGTCTCCTCAGCTCACTGAATCGCGTCTAACCGCGCGTAATGCGATGTCCGTAGCTTGGTTGATGGGCGGCAGGAAGAGCTACATTATCAAGATCGCCGAGCTTTACGAGGAGATGCTAACCAACGCGCTTCCTCTCGGTACGAAGAAGAGCGCTCCCGCTCGGGTTCTCACGATTACTGGCAGCTGACGCGTCCCTCCCCTTCTTCAGGATGCCTGGGCACTGAGGAGACGATGCTGAGCATGGTGTGGTACAACAGGTGCGTCCATAACGGTCCTCGGCCCTTAGATGGCCATCTTCTGTTGCTCTGGACGCGATCTCAGCCTTAGGCCCAACGCTCACTCTCCCTTCCTCGTCAACAGGCCCGACCTCTTCCACGTACACTACAACGCGCCAAAGAGGGTGCCCTTTGACGGCGGCGACATCTGCAAGTTCGTGAACAAGGGTCCCGAGACTGAGTGGAAGGCACGTTGGTCCTTCACAAGAAGACCCGCTCCTCTACCCTCATCCTTGATTGCCATCCACCTCCATCGGAACCTGACAAATGCGTTCTCTGCTTCGTGCGTGTCTGGCCAACTGCATTACAGGACCCCGACATGTACACAGAGCAGAAGTGGTTCCAGGAGCAGAAGAAGTTGGCCGCGGAGAAGAAGTCCGTGGTCTAAGTCCTTTCGCACGAAGAACGCACATCTCCTTCCCTCTCAAGCTCTCTCGTCCTCTCTCTTTCGTTTCTCTTCTTGTTCTCTTCTTGTCCGTATTGTTCACAATCCACCTACCAGCCTGCACTCTATCCGTGTTTGTGTGTGAGGAGTTGAAGGGATTTATGGTCGAGAGGTGCGATCTGCAGCGTGCGCCGCGCGCCTTACATGCCACCAGCAAGTTCGATGATCTGGGAGGTGACCCAGCTGGCCTGCGGCGTCGCGAGGAAGAGCACCGCCTTGCCGATCTCCTCGGGCGTGCCCAGGCGCCGCTCGAGGGGCGTTTGGCCCTTGGCGTGGGTGAGGATGGCCTCGGGGAGGCCAGCGATGAGGTCGGTCTCGACCAAACCGGGCGCGACGGCGTTGACACGGATGCCCCGTGGGCCGAGCTCCGCCGCGGCCGTGTGCGTAAGCAGGTTCACTGCCGCCTTGCTCGCCGCATAGATGCCCACGTTCTGGTACGCACACACGCACACACATGCACGAGGTTAGGTCAGCTGACACTCCATGGCTAGCTGTGTGAGAGGCCGTGGGACGAACAGGCATGAGGACGCGTCGGCCGAGGACGCTGGAGACGTTGATGATGGACCCGCCAGAGGTGAGCACGGCCGAGGCCGCCTGGATGCCCCACAGGGTGCCCTTGACGTTGGTCGCGAGGACTCGGTCGATGTTGTCCTCGGTGGCGTCGGCCAGCGGCGACGAAGCGCCGGTGATGCCCGAGTTGTTGACGAACACGTCGAGGCGGCCCCAGCGCTTGACCACCTGATCGACCAGGTCAAACACCTGCGCGCGCACCGAGACGTCGGCCTGGAAGGCCTGCGCCTGCCCGCCCGCCTTCTCGATCTCGGCCACGACGGCCTTGGCCGCGTCGGCGTCGCGGACGTAGTTGATGGCCACGCTGGCGCCCTGGAGCGCGAGCTGCTTGGCGATGGCCGCCCCGATGCCGCGCGAGCTGCCGGTCACGATCGCGACCTTGCCCTCGAGGCTGCCAGTTGAGGCGGTGGCGGTGGTCTGTGCGGCAAGCATGTTGATGATGTGGTGATGAGTTGGGTTGGGTTGGTTGGGTTGTTGTTGGTGAGGATGAGGTGATGTGAGGATGAAGGGAGTGCTGACCTAGAGGCTTATGAAGGCGTGGGTCGAGCGGCCTCTCGCCGAAAGCAAAGCCCAAAAAGCGTAATTGTGAAACGGATGTTTTCGACGTGCGTTTTTCTGATTGGTTCCGCTTCATTGTGGCGCGCCGTGGGCTCGTGACCAAGACCCTTGGGACCAAAAGCCATCGACGTGGCGGCCACCATCATGACTGCCGCGTAGGAGCGGTGCCGGAGTTGATAGGTGGCACGATGGTACAGTCTGTGAGCTGTACCCGAAGGACAAGCTTGTCCATTCTGGCCGTAGGCTACGGCAGCCATAAAAAATCACCGCTAGAGTTTATTCACCAAGCTCGATTATTTGTCGACCTCGGCGCCAGCGGTTTTTGTTGTGCGCAGAGCTAGAGCCGGAACAGTTTGGGTGCCGGCCTGCAAGTGCATGAGCGGTACGTCGGCGTTGTTCAGGAAGGAGGGGGGTGCACCTCTGTCTCCCCCTTCTCAATCCTTGCCGCAGTAGGATTTCCATTTTGTTGAAATAATCAAAAAATGGATGAAATCTGTTTCCGGGGGGGGAGGCTGGCATGTCCTCGCCATCCTCACATGTCAGTGGCACTGGGATGAGGAGCTCTCCGTTTTCTAGTTTCGTTTTGCTCTCTTCTGGCCTTCTGGTCCGCTCTGACCAAGGCGCTCCTCTTGCCTCTGCAGAGTGCGGCAAGTCTTGTGAAGGATGGACTGGGA
This sequence comes from Acanthamoeba healyi, assembly GCA_000826305.1. Classification (NCBI taxonomy): domain Eukaryota; phylum Discosea; order Longamoebia; family Acanthamoebidae; genus Acanthamoeba; species Acanthamoeba healyi. Next base: position 16,280 of record CDFA01020841.1, read on the forward strand.
TGGGTACCTCAACTTGCAGTATCAGCTCCTGCTGATGAAGACCCGCATTATGCAGGTGCGAGCTCCATGGTCGCCACTGTGATCGCGCAGCCGCGCTCCTCACTCACACGCCACCGGCGTGGTCTGCTCTCTCTCCCCCCCGCAGATATACAGCTCTGCTGGCCAGGGCTTCGACCAATCTGGGCTAGTGCTTCCCAATCTCTATGCTGGAATGGGTACGCGCACCACGCTCACGTACCGTGAGCGCACGTACACGCCAGCGCGCGCATGAGCTTGACGTTGTATGTCTTCGTGCTGTTTCAGGTACATTCGCTGCAGGAGTGCCTGATGCAGCCAGCATCGCGGCCTTCCATGCCGCACAGGCGCAGAACCTGTTGAACCAAGCTGCGGCGACGAGCGGGCCTGTAGGCTTGCCCGTCTTGAACGTACGTTGCCTCTCGCACGGCACCTCATCCGCCCGCAGCACGTGTGCACGCATGGGAGTGCCTTGACCTTGCCTGCAATCCTCCAGGTGACGACGTTCCTCGAAGCGCTGCGCGAGGAGAAGGAGAAGGAAGAGCGCCAGAGGAGTGTAGACCAGGGTCTCAACAAGCACGTCACGAGCACGGTCAGCGAATCAGGCACAGGCGCTAGCAGCACTACCGCAAGCGCTAGCGTCCCAACCAGCGCCTCCAATACGAGCGGGATCAGCAGCAGTAGCAAGAAGGCGAAGAGGAAGCAAGAGCGGAAGGAAGCCAGACGGATCGAGCGCGAACGCGCGGAGAAGGAACGCGAGCGACAGGCTGCAAGAGAGCTGACGTTACGAGCGAGCAAGGATCGCGATGCCAAAGAGAAGCAGCGAGCCAAGAAAGACGCGGCGTCGCCATCCAGCCACTCCGCGAGCGGTGCCGTCGAGAGCTTCTCACCGCTCTCCGCTCTCTCCTCGCTGTCTGCGAATCTGTCATCGACGCTGCCCGCCATGTCCTCGTCTACAGCACCTTCACGGCGCAGCCCGCGGTCACCCAACGCCACTGCCCCATTCGCAGCCGTGACTGCGGCCGCGCTCGCCGACGCAGAACCTCACCACGGCATCGACCTGCTCGCCGCGCTTGCCGAACAAGCCGAGCAGCGGCAGCAGCGTCCAGCGGTACCGGGCGTGACAGAGAGCGCGACCAAAGCTGAGGCGGTGATGGAGCCCGAGAGCACATCCCGCAGAGATGAACTGCCGCAGTTATCTTCGCCGTCTGAGCAACGATCCAGCGCAACAGAGCCAAGTAATGAAGCGAAGGAGAAGGACTCATTGGCTGCACCGGTGGGAGAAGCCCCCACATCACTGTACGTTCGCGCTGTGTCCAGCAGACAACGTTTCTGTGAAGCTAATCTGTTATTCTGCTGCGCACCATAGTGGCAAGCGTAGGTTGCGGAATCAACAGCAGCGGGAACAAGATCGACGAGCGTCGGCCCAGAACGATGACACCTTGAGCGATCAGTCCGTCGAGCCCTCTCCCGTCGGTTCTCCCACGCTTCGACGCAGCGGGCGAAGGTGTTGTTCTACCGGCTCTGGTGTTGTCATGAAGCCTAGGATGTATCGTAGAGTCTTGTCTAACGTTGTTCCCGCAGTCGCAAGGTCAGTTACATGGACTTTGATGATCTAGAAGAGCACACCGATCCGCTGGCATCGCTCGACGAGCCTGTCCCGGTGAAGAAGCGACGCCTCATTCCGGACAACGAAGAGAAGTCGACCAAGGTACCTTGCCTCTCGTGTGTCTGCACATTAGCTGAGCTCTCCATCTCATCCATTCTGCCTTAGCCTCCACAACAAGCCAGCGAGCCGGTGGTGAACGAGAGCGGAGAATCGGAGCGCGGGCCGGACGTGATGGATGAAGTCGGAGTTATCATACACGAAGCCAAAACGCGAGCCGAACTCGACCTCATCGAAGGCGAAGTCACAGCAGACGCCACGCCCACATTCTCTCAGGTCAAACTCGAACCTAAGGCTGTGCTTCAGCCCAAACTCGAATCTGAGCTCATCGTCGCGCCCCAGCCAAACGTCCAACTGGCGGTTGAAAAAGGCAATCTCGCTTAAAGCGCGCGCGCAGTCTTTTGAGTGACAACGCTGACGGCAATGTGCGTGCAACATGTGCAGAGGTCCTTGTGACCACGAGGAACCCGTTATATACCGCGCAGCCACGGCATGTGGTGGTGATCGGCGCCGGCATTGCCGGGATCAGCGCTGCCATACAGCTTCAGCATGCCGGATACCGTGTCACCGTCCTGGTATGCAAGCCATTTAGTAGTGTCACGCATTGATTGTGTTCACACACGGTCACTTGTGCAGGAGGCCCGCGAGCGGGCGGGCGGCAGGATCAAGACCATGAAGAAGGAGATGAAGGGCTCCAAGTCGTCTCATCTCTCCATTGCGCTCGAATTGGGCGCTTCCTTCATCAAGTATGGCCTCCATTTCAGCAGCTCCATTTCAGTAGTGAAACTAACTTGCAGGCTATCTAATTCTGTGCTCAGAGGGGCTGAGGGCAACCCAATCGCGCACCTGTGCAAGTCTCTGAACCTACACACGCAGCCCGTGCCCGCTGAACGTTGTTCGCTCTACGATCGCTCGGGCCTCTCCGTGCCCAAGCACATCGAGGAACAGGCTGCGCTCAGGTAATGCTGCTTGCTTTGGCGTCTTGGCCGTACTGATGATTCACCGATCGTGAGGAGCGCAGGTTTCAAACGATGCTCGACCAAGCGCATGCTGCCCGGCATCTGAAGAAGCGAAGGGACGAAGAGCTCAGAGAGCGACAGGAAGAGCAGAAGATGACAGCTGCCGCGGAGAAGAACAGCGGCGGCAAGAGCGAGAGGGACACGAAGAAGGCCAGCGGCGGAAGGAAGGACGCCCTTAGGGTCTCTACTCCATCAGATGGCGGCAAAAGAAGCAAGGCTGGCCGGAAACCAACACCGAAGAAGGCAGATAAAAAGACAAAGGAAAAGACAGAGCAGCAGAAGAAGACGGAGGCGGACGAGGAGGAGGAGGATGAGGATGAAGAAGAGAGGCAGGAGAAGCACAGGAAGGCGCTCCTCGGTGAACTGGTGGACAGCCTTGACGACAAGACCACGCTCAAAGAGGTGCGTGTACACTCATTGGGCACGTGTTAGGTCCCGACACGAGTGTTGAAGTACGTTGTGTTCGGTTACAGGCGATGGACAAGATCGCGGACCTGCGGGAGAAGGTGTCTCTAGCAACGGCGACGACCACTAGTTCATCCAGGCCTGAACACGATCGTGCGTGTTGCCCTGCCTTTTATCACTACTCGTCGGCTCCGTTAATAACCGCGCACTTTGATGTTGTTACAGCCACGGAGACGCAAGTTGTTAACTGGCACATCGCGCTGCTGGAAGGGTGCGTCGGCGCACCGCTGTCGCGGCTATCGCTCACTCACTGGGATCAGGAGAGCACATCGCAGTACAAAGGCTCACACTGGTATCAACGACACCCAACATTGCCTATCGTCAGTAATCCGCGCTCGACAGGCCCTAACTGACCGACCTGATGTGACGCCCTCCGCAGCCTGATCAAGGAAGGCCATGCTGCCTTGATCGACGAGTTGGTGACACGAGGCAAGCTGGACCTTCGACTCAACCATGTCGTCGAGGTGCGTTTCGGCCTTGTCTCCTCTTCTGGCCCGCTAGGAATCTCACCTTTATGTCACTCCCCCGTCACACAGTCGGTGGATTACGCAGACGACACAGAGCTCATCAAGCTCAGCACCAACAAAGGCATCTTCGAAGCCGACCTGGTCGTGTGCACCCTGCCTCTGGGCGTGCTGAAAAAGGGGTACGTGCGCCCGCGCTCATGCACGCAACGTTTGCCTCGGACCGTATGTTCATGACGGTTGTTGCGCAGCGCGGTTACGTTCGTGCCGCCGCTGCCCGAGGAGAAGCGGCGGAGCATCGATAGGCTGGGCTGCGGGACGTTCAACACTGTGGTGCTCTTCTTCTCCACCATATTCTGGGACAAGCAGGCGTTCTGGCTGGGCCGTGCCGATGACCACCAGGGCCGATCCTACCTCTATCTCAGCATGACGAAAGTGTTTGGGTACCGACGCCGTTGCATTCATTCCTCATGCCCTTCTGCCGTGGCGCACATCGGCTCGCTCACCGATCCTGGACCGCTGTCGTCAGATACCCCGTGTTGATCGCCTACCAGTCAGGAACCGCAGCGGAGGAAACCGAAGCCAAGGAGGACAGCGAAGTCGTGAGCGAAGCTATCGCATTCCTTCAGACGGTGTACAAAAACTCGGCCAAGCCGCTCAAGGTGCGTGATCCTCGCTGCTGCCGCCTGTGCGCGGTGTGACGGTACTGTGCAACTGACAGTTGAGGGAATGCGGCTATCGACAGAGCATCGTGACGCGATGGATGAGCGATCCCTTTGCAGGAGGATCTCACTCGTACGTCCCGCCCGGGGCCACGGGGGCCGACTATGATGTGATTGCCGCGCCAGTCGCCGCCCGTCTCTTCTTTGCTGGTGCGTAGTCGCTGTTTGCTCCTCTCCTGCAGTTTATCGCGATTGACCCGTTGCGCGCACGTCACGCCAGGTGAGGCCACTAATCGGCGCCATCCGAGCTCGGTTGCTGGAGCCTACGAGAGTGGCAAGCGAGAGGTACACCTGTTGTGTTTGGGCCCGTCTCAACGCAACCCAAGTGTGCTCACACATTCCGTGTTGTGCAGGCGGAGCGGATAACGACACTTTACGGAGTCGTTCCAGCGGGCGACAGGCCCAAGGTGAGCGATGGTCAAGAGGACGACGTCACGCCGCTTGACTTAAATGACCTCGACAAGTTGACCGCCACGCCATCCACGCCACCGAGCAACACAACCGAGCCCGAGACGAAGAGCGAGATGAAAACGGAGAAGGGACAAGAGCGGCGGCCAACAACAGGTCAAGCCAAGACAGAGGCGGCCAGCGACGAGAGCGAGCAAGGCGAGCGACCAGACGACAATCAGAGCGACCGCAACAGCTCGCGATCGATGGCGCACCAGGAAACATCGAGCGCCGAGGACGACGACGCCCCTAAAAGAACGGGCAGCGATCGTGCCGCGGCGGACGCTGATGCGGACAAGGAAGCGATGGAGGTGGAGGCAGGCGAGGCGAAGCGAACACCCGAAGCTCCCTCGCTAAAGGTGGAGAGAGGAGGAGGCGAGGAGAAGATCAACAACGACAGCGACCAGGGCTACAGATCGCCGTCGGACGAGATGATGCCACTGAGTCCCCGCTTCCCACTGGGAGGAGATCCCCTCCTGGGCAGCGCGACGGCGATGCAGAAGCGACGGCGCATCGCCAAGCGCAAGCGGCGTGAGGGCACGAAGTCCTCGCCCGAGATCGACGCAACGACTTTGGCCAGCCGCCCCGACGAGGCACGAGAGGACGACGACGGCGACGGTGGAGCAAAGGGCGCAAGACAACAGCAACGGCAGCAGCAACAGCAGAAGGAGTTCGAGGAAGAAGAGCAAGAGGAACGGAGGAGGAAGAAGAAAAGAGAGGAGGACCCCAACGACGTGGAAGAAGCGGGTCGACACGCCGCGTCGCCAGCGCCGCGGACAGCGCGACGCACCCGACGCATTGTCTCTGATGACGATGAGCAGCATACCAGCTAAACAGGGTGAGTCTGCATTGATGCTGTTGATGGTAATGATGGTGCACAGTCATGGCTGCAGCCTTAATCGTCCCAGGGGCAGCCGTTGGCCTGCGCCCACTGGAGCACCTCGAGATGACCTTTATCGGCTGCCTTGGCACACGTTGACTTGTCCCAGGGACAGCCGTTGGCGCGCGCCCACTGGAGCACCTCGAGATGGCCTCCCTCGGCCGCCTGATCACACGTCGAACTGTCCCAGGGGCAGCCGTTGGCGTGCGCCCACTGGAGCACCTCGAGATGGCCTCCCTTGGCTGCGTTCGCACACGTCCACTTGTCCCAGGGACAGCCGTTGGTGCTCGCCCACTGCACCATCCTGAGATGGCCTAGCTTGGCTGCATACTCACACGTCGACTTGCGCCAGGGGCAGCCGTTGGCCCGCGCCCACTGGAGCACCAAGCCAGCTGTTTGCTGCCACACGCAAGCTGAAGTAGGGGTCGGCCTTTTGTCGAGGGATGATGCGCATCCAGGTGGCGCACACGAAGCGGCACGCAGTGAGGTCCACGCTGTTGACTTGGTCAAGCACCATCTCCACCAGCTCTGGCATGAGTTCCTCCATTGTCCTTGTCCTTGTCCCTCCACTTCCTCTTC
>CDFA01020843.1:0-13162 GCA_000826305.1 Acanthamoeba healyi
GGGTCGTCTCCGTGGTGCTCCTCGTACGGTTTACCCACGCGAGGCAGATAAAGGAGCACCAATGACGGCGCTGGTGGTCTCGAGGCTCGCCGCTGCGAACCCACCGGAGCGATCGTCATGATCGCCGTCTCTGTGGCCACGGTTCTCCGGGGTCCAATCGTGGCAAGCCGAAGATTGTCTTGGGCCAAGAATGGTGTCGACCCAAATTGGAGCTTCGTGCCTCTGAGAGACCAAGGCCAACCCTCTGCACGGGGATCACCCCATAAAGCCAGTTGTCTCCACTTATATTGGAAACACTCTGACATCATGTCAACTAAAACAATCAAGATGTACATACCCCAAGAGAAAATGTTAACTTGTTATTCCATACTTTGCATATTTCTTTCAAATAAAGGTGGTTTTAATGATGTAAACACCTTACCAAGTAAAATATATGTATTTAGAAGAAGAAAATTGTTGCATTCATGAACATGGTGAAATGGCACAATTTCAGTGATGATAAATGCAAGAATAATGGGGTAAAAATGGACTACATGGTTGTAAAGTGTGACATACCAACATTAAAGTACAAGAAGTGATTCAGACATGCCAAACCCATTTTATTTTCACAGTCATTTTTAATTTCAAAAAGAATTATAGATTTCACCATTTACTCCCCCCCCATAGTGAACAGTGAATTTTGCTCTGTGCAAGTGGTGAAATAAAATGAAAGTGGAAGGAGAAAATGGGTGCACCTATTGATCTTGATGAGTGCCCCACAGATTGGTTGGCCAGGCAGCATGTACTGAGGTGTGTTAGCAGGAGAAGGCTGATTATGATTGATTTCTGAGTTGATCTGCCCATCATTTGCTGAACACTCCCCAGCACAAGCTCCAGCAATGCAACCACACAATCACAAAGGGTAAAGGGTAGCAAGCTCTCCTGGAGCACACTTGTGCAACTGCCATCATGGCTCACAAGTTCCATTGCAGTGCCTCAACAGAAGGGCAATCAGCTCATCTGCACATTTTCATGCAAACACCCAGTCTTTTGCTGGGACAACTGGAACTGGCTGAACCTCTGGTGGTTGGTGACTTGGGTTGCCCACTTCCTCAAATTCCTCTGTGAGTGATCCAGCATTATCTAAACCGTACGTCACGCCATTTCACCGCGTGCACGATTTGAGCACAGAGCCGCAAGACAGCCACAAAACGCCGTGAGCGGTTGGCCACGCTACTCACCGCCGCTACAGTGTACACCAACCCCACTACGCGGCACCACTACACGACACCAAGATGAGAAGGATCATAGCCCCTCGCACCTCCTCCCACCTGCTCGGCTCACAGCAGCAGCTGTCTGCGTGCGCCCGTCCTCTCGGTACGCTCCCCTTGCCAAAGACCAAGCGATTGCGCAAACGTACAGGAAATGGGGACTAAATGGGAGGCGCGCCAAATGCCAGGCGTACGCGGTCTCCATGCTGGTGGCAGCCTCAACATCCCCAAGCCTACCAATGAGCCCAACAGCATCAACAACGTACGAGCGCTGCCATCGCGTCTCCATCTTTCCGCTACTCAGAGATTCATCAATCAATTATCATTACGATGACTTTGCCGCTGACGCATGGTCTCTCTTTATGAAACAACAGGAGGCCCAGCGCAATGCCACGCTGGCCAAGCTGGCCGAGCTGCGCAAGGGCAAGCTCGACGTGCCTCTCATCATCAACGGCAAGGAGGTTGGTGGCCTCCTGCCCCGCTGCAACAACGCGCGCTGCATACGCGGCTTGTGCTCGTGCCTTGGCCTTGTCAAAGTGAATTGATGGCGCTGTATGGCCTGTGTCTGCAGGTGAGGACTGGCAACACCGGCGACATCAGGCCGCCCCACGACCACCAGCACCTGCTCGGCGTCTACCACAAGGCCGGCGAGAAGGAGGTCAAGGAGGCCATCGAGGGCTCCCTCGCTGCTCACAAGCACTGGCGCAACCTCGCCCCCGAGCACCGTCTGGGCATCTTCATGAAGGTATGTGCCCTGCCGTCCCGTGCCGTCCCGCACCGTAGCACAACTGCACCTCAACGCGGTCCCGACACTGATCACGCCTGCGGTGTCGGTGGCGTAGATGGCGTCTCTCCTGGCGACCAAGTACAGGCCTCTCCTCGCGGCATCGACGACTCTGGGTCAGGGCAAGAACCTGTTCCAGACTGAGATCGACACGCCGTGCGAGGCCATTGATTTCCTCAACTACAACGTCCACTATGCCGAGCAGATCTATAACGAGCAGCCTGCCCCCGGTGCGCTTTGACCTTCAAGAGGTCTCCTCTCTCTCTCTCTCTCTTCACGTGTGGCTCACCCGCAATTGCGTGCACGCGCAGAGTACATCGACGCGTACGGACGCGGTTCGGTGAGGGCGTGGAACAGGGTTGAGTACAGGCCGCTCGAGGGATTCACCTATGCCGTCACTCCGTTCAACTTCACTGCCATCGCAATGAACCTGGCCACTGCTCCCGCCGTGCTGGGTAACACGGTTGTGTGGAAGCCCTCGGATCACGCCATCCTCTCCAACTACTACCTCACGCAGCTCTACAAGGAAGCCGGTACTGCATCAAGACATGTCATGCCACGTACGCGAATCAGTTGCACCTAACGATTGCTCTGTCGTGGGTTCATGTGCAAAGGCCTTCCGGACGGTGTGATCAACTTCATCCCCGGTGATCCTCAGCTGGTGACCAAGGTCATCTTGGAGAACCCCAAGCTGTCCGCCATTCACTACACTGGCTCCACTGATGTGTTCAGGTACGTCAAAGCACTGCTCAGATGAAGGCAGTACGCGGTGGAGGAGCATTCAAATCCGGTCTCTCTGTTCTTGCGTGGCGCAGGACGTTGTGGAAGGGTCTGGGTGACAACATCGACCGCTACGCCAACTATCCCCGTCTGGTCGGTGAGACTGGTACGTCAATAGCCCTATCCGCACTATTCATCGGGCAGCCTGGGAGAATGACCATGTTGTGTTGTGTGTGGATGGTAGGTGGCAAGAACTTTGTGTTCGTGCACCAGTCGGCTGACAAGGACGCGGTCGTGACGGCTCTTCTTCGTGGCGCCTACGAATTCTCGGGCCAGAAGTGCTCCGCCGCTTCCAGGTTCACCGCAACAACTCGCAATCGGCGATAAGCCTCTCCTGTCTTCTCACACCATGATTTGTGTAACTCGCAGGGCGTACGTGCCCGCTAGCATGTGGAAGGAGCTCAAGGGCAGGCTCGTGGATGGCATCAAGAGCTTCAAGGTTTGACTAGTCATCTTGTTTTTGGGGCATCGTGCACCGCCAGCACTCACACAACACAAACCATCGCAGGTGGGCAACCCGGAGGAACTGGATACCATGGTGGGACCGGTCATCCACAAGGCATCGTTCGACCGTTGCAAGTCATTCATCCAGACCGCCAAGTCGAACTCGAACAACTACACCGTCCATGCTGGTACATCTCCGCCTAAGCCGCTGCGCCGCTGGGATTCGGATAACTCACGACACATTGCCTTGCATGACGATGACGGTCCTGCAGGAGGTGTATGCGACGACTCCAAGGGCTATTTCGTGCACCCCACCCTGGTGGAGACCAAGGACCCGCGCGGTACGTCACTCCTCCTTCCCTCTCAAAGCTTGTGCCGTTAGAGTGACTCACGCTCGATGATCGCGTGCGATTGTGGTGATGCAGCCGAGCTGATGGAGAAGGAGATCTTTGGGCCCATTCTTACGGTCTACGTGTACCCCGACGAGCAGATTGAGGACACCCTCCACATGGCCGAACAGTCCACCTACGGTCTCACCGGCTCCATCTTCGCCAACGACAGGTACGGCGCACCAATCTTGTGTGGTGGCGAGTGGCTACGTACGCGCATACAGCCAGCTAAAATGCGCTCGCATGTACAGGTACTTCATCAAGAAGGCCATGAGCATCCTCGAGTACGGATGCGGCAATCTGTACATCAATGACAAGCCCACCGGTACGTCGTGCGGCGTCCTTCCTCCTTCCCCCTTCTCATCTGCTCACCCCAATTGGCATTGCCCAGGCGCCGTCGTGGGCCAGCAGCCGTTTGGTGGATCGAGGGCTTCCGGCACCAACGACAAGGCCGGCGGCAAGCACAACCTGCTGCGCTTTGTCAACGTGCGCTCCATCAAGGAGAACTTCGTGCCCGACACCACGCCCTTCTACCCCTACATGTCCGCCCCCAAGCACTGAGCCTACCCGCGGCTTACTTGCCTTTACTTTGTGGGCAACTGGATGGGCACTAAATAGTAACTTTTTGGGTATCTCACGGGGCAACCCTGTTGGGTCGAACACGTTTTATCGTTGAAGATCATGACGGGCATCACATGGGCAGGTTGAAGCTGTCGGTGGAGTCGAGCCAGGAGGGAGCGGCGGGCTTGCTCACGGGCGCGCTCTGGGAGCGCTTGGGGTTGTCGCCCATGACTGGCCACAGCAGCCGCTTGACCAACTCGAGCTTGTGCTTGTTGGGGTCGCTGTCCTTGTGCACGCTCTTCTTGGCCTTGAAGAACTTGCCCTTGAAGTCGCGCGCGTAGAAGTTGGACACCTGCTCCAGCTGCAGCGAGCTGATCGTGCTGTCCACCCTGAAGAATAAGAATGACAGAAAGTGTTGGTTGGACACATGCTAGTGGAGCCATCACCGGCGGAAATGATGACGATGAGGCCAGGCGAGCGGTTTCGACATACCGTGCGGATCCGCGGCGGAGGAGGTAGGCGAAGATGTCTCGGATGGCGGCCAGCATCAAGGCCGAAGCTGTCTGCGCCGTCTGCGGATCGTGAAGCGATCGGAGCAGCGCGCCCAAGAGCTCCTTGCCCACCAGCTCCTCCATCACCGGGCGGTAAAGCATTCCGTTCTCTGTGGAGAGGGCGTGCATGATGCAAGGGGTGAGCCAGGCATCGATGGGTTGACCATAGTCTACCGTTGAGCGGGGGAGGATGCCCATACGATCGAGGACGGCGAGGAGTCGCGACACAAGCGGTAGAGTGCGCATGAATGATTGCGAATCGGGCCAGAAGTGAACCAGGCCCACGATGCCCCGCATCATTTGTACCGCAACAGCCTGGTTTCCGGGAGTCACGGTGAGTTGTGTGCGCGAGGAGAGAGTGTCACGACTTGTGCGGGAGGCGGCTGTACCTCCTGCGAAAGCAGCGACGCGGCGAGCGGCGATGGCCGAAAGATTTCGCCCTTCTTGGTGCCCTCGCTGGCGGCCATCAGGATTGAGTCCATCCACCAGGCGTAATCTCTGTAAAGATACACATGCACGCACGCATCGTCATCCATGTGCCCGCCGATGTCGACACGACCACGCACGACGAGCAAGCACGGTCATACCGAGTCAGGTCGCGAAGCAGCTTCTCCTCCACCAACTCAGCCGCCACCGAGCTCGTTTGCCTGCAGACGCGGCACATTCAGGTGTAAGTAGGCCTTAAGGGAGGGCCATCCAGATTGATTGCGGGAAAGGAGCTGGCGTACGCTTGGCCCTGGTTTCGTCGCTGTATCTCGGACCAGGATGAAAAGAGCCGCTTGACGTAAAAGTCGAGCAACTGAGGGAGGACTGTGTGCAGCATGGGCCACCACTGCTGCGGGCAGTTTTGCACAAACGGAATCACGAATTGCTCTGCGCGAGAGAAGGCCACATCGGCGTGTGCGGGTGAGAACACACGGCATGCAGCAAAGCGCGCGTCAGGTGGTGGAACGCAACTGAGCAAGGGGGCGAGATGACGGTTCTGCATGTGGATCAAGTGCGCCAGCACATACTCCAACAGCATGCGATCGAGGTCTTTCGAGTAGAACTCCTCACCGTAGGTCGTCATCCGGCCCAGCAACGTGTACCTGACATCCCACACCCAGCCAGCACCACACCACAGACATCGGTCAATCACGATCCCAGGGAACTAAATAAACAGGTACAACGATGCACGACGTACGAGTTGTGGCGCATGGAGGAGAGCCACATGACGGCATTTTTGATCTGAGCGCCCATGGTGCTGGGCTGCTCCTCGTACTTGCCGTTGTAGTGACCTGCACCATCCAGCTTTCATCAGGATCTGCGTGCAGTAGCAGCAACGAAAACAACAACCGCACACAGGGGGCATATGCAAAGACCTACCCAGTACGTCTGACACCGCCTTGTTATCGTAGTCCAGAACAAAGTGCATGGGGAGAGGCAGTTGCTCTCTGGGAGACAACGTTGGATCAGAATGAGGTAAAACCACAACTCTTAGAGCGCCCCGAAGAGGAGGGAGCCAAGTACGTACCGCACTTCCGGGGCCCAAATGGCGTGGATGCTACGGAGGAGAGCGAGCAGGTTGGGCAGAATCTGCGGCAGCGTGGCGGACATCGGGTGGCGGTGAGCCCCCTCTCGAACACCGTTCGTAAAGCCGCCCTACATTGAGCCAAAGGGCGCCATCTGATTAGTAACAAGCCGAGGGTCACGACGATGGGAGGGAGGAGTACGGCAATCAGCTCGTGGGGATCCTTGGGGACAGCGGCTCGTTTGGCAACGGCAAGGAAGGTATAGAGCAGGTGATACATCTTGCGCGCTCCCATCGCCTGTTGTAGCGACACCGTTGCTGGCAGATTCTCTTCGATGGGCCCCTGTCATTGCGCAATGCCAAATTCGTGTAAGACGATCTTAGCGCAACCCACTACTAGCACGATGGGCATGATGGAACCTGTTGAGTCTGCTTGGTGATCACGCCGATGAAGGCCAGCAGGCTGGGCACGTCCGAGACGAGGGAGGTAAGCATGGGCGACGTCCATTCCTGCGAGCGCGCCATGGAGTCAATAAAAATGGCGTGACGTTGACGCCGGTCGTATGGTGCGGGGTACCTCAAGCGGCGTCTTGAGGACCGCCAAGACAAAGGCTTCCTGCTTAGCAAGATTTCTGAACGCATTGCTTTGGTTCGCGAGATGCGCACGCAAAGCGAGAGGAGACGGAACGGGATGAGAGCTTGTAACAGATTGAGGGAAGTGGCTTGGAAGGTGAACGTACCTCACAGCTACGAGGGCCTCGATGAGGTTGGCCTTTTCCTCTTCGAGCAGAAGGCCCTGGGCATAGATCTGACCGATCATGTTGAGGATGCTTTCCAGGTGCGGCAGCAGGGCATCGGGAATCTCATTGCAGATGTGGATGAAGGTCTGGGAGGCCCGTCTGCGGGCTGCCGCGGTGTTGAGCGACAAGTCGTTAATCGAGGCAGCGCCCTGCTCTTCTGGCGGTCGGAACGTGACCAGCTCCAACAGCTGAGCATGAGGCGCATGAGAGTTGTGTGAGCCGAGTGCCGATAGGACAGCAACACAGCGAGAAACAGCGGGACGTACCTTGGGCAATATGTGCTGCAGGGCAGCGGGAGCGTGTACGTAGTAGCCGGAGAAGCCTCTGTACGCCTCCACAAGGCAGGTCAATATGAGCGAGTTCTGCCGTGAGCGAACCCAAGCGCGTTAGTGAGTGTCCAGACGACATAAAGCGCCTTTGTCCAATCAGTAGCAGGACACGAACCGTGGCTTTGTAGTTATAGAGGAGACCCAGAAGGCTTTCGACACACGCGATCGCAGTAGCCTGGTGCGGCAGAGCGCACTCGTGTTAGAATGACCTCATCAGGTGGTGAAGGGAAGCAGGGAGAGGGAGAGGTACGTTGTTCTCAGGTTCCTTGAATATACCGGCTGCGCCACGGAGCGACGTCTCCATTCGGAGGATGGCGGCGTCAAGGCAGACGTATGTGTAGGTCGATTTGGTAATGGTCGTTCCTGGAGTGCTCGATGGTCAGCCCACAACAACTCTCTAGTGGTGGCATCACGATGCAGCTAGCAATGTACCTGGAGGAATCGGGGTGGCGAGGCACGCTTGTAATCGCTCGCCGGCAGAGCGCAACGCAAGCTCCGGCTGTGTTGTTTTAGCTAGAGGGTCACAAGGAAGCGAGAGGGGGAGAAGAGAAGAGTGCACCTCTTTGGCGGCGATCGCGGCGTACACTTCGCAGACCTTGTGGCGAAAGTTGCCAAAGAACGTCATGTAGGCTTCCGCGTCCTCGAAGTCGTTTTCAATGTATTCGATGGTGGCCTAGTTAACGGACCAGGGCGCGCCAGATGAGTGAGCTCTGGTGCAAGACGCTCAGGAACGACACAGCCAGTGTTTGGGGGAGCAACATACGTGCAACTGGCTTGGGTATCCGGCGGTTTCGGCGTCGCTCATTTCGTAGGTCAGCTTAAGGCCCTTTTGATCGCACACTACCAGCATCTGTGGAAAGAGCGCCGACAGCGAGGGCTGGTGGGACATGGCCTCGTTCTTCAGGAGCGCGGCCCAAAACGTCAAGGCCTCGACGCTGATTTGCAACGAGGCGTGCTGAGCCACCATGGTCATCAGCGTCAGGTATCTGAATGGTGTCGGGTCGTCAGTGCACCATCACCTTGAATGAAGAGGAGGCTGTCTGTCAAAGCGAAGGCCGCGTACTTGTCGTAAGATGGCGGGATCTGCGTGTCAGCAAAGTGCAGGTGCTTCTGACCGAGCAGCGACAGGAACTGGTGGATCCATTGACCGACGATGGGACGAGGCGGAGGAAAGGAAAACGTGCATACCGTCAGCACGCATGCCCAACACCTAACTGAACATCACGAAGAAACAAGGGGGTAGGGGAACGAACAGAGGAAAGCTTGAGGTGGAAGCTGTAGTCCTCCTCGGGATCCGTCCGGATGGCAAGTGCGTTGCCGATGGCCTCCAAATGTTCAAAGGCAAACAGCATCTGCACGCGCATGACAGAGGAAAGAGGAGCCGCGTCAAGCCCAGCCCATAAACACCAACGTTGGTGAGCGCCGCACACGAGCGATACCTTGAGTTTGTTGTCAGGATTTGGCGCCTGGCCCAGAATGAGCAGCAAGCAGTCGCAAGAAAGCTGATCGAGAAGATGGTACGGGAGCGTTAGATGATTGACGTGAGCTTTATCGTAAAACAGAAGCAGCTGCAGCATGGTGGGTGTAATGTACCATGCGGAATCGCGTGTCTTGAAGCAGGGCGCTGAACACCAAAGGGAACCCGTTGGCCAGAACGAGACTAGGAGGGCGGGTGGATGGTAAGTAGGTGGTGCGGAGAAGCACGAGCCATCGTTAGCATTGAGAAGGCGTACTCGATCGGTGTCCACTCGAGGTAGGCCGCGATTGTGTTGAGCACTGCCATAACAAGGTGAGCGTGTCGCTCCTGTTGCGCCGCTTGGCTAGCGTTGCCTGTGTAGCGTTGTGGTAGTGTACTCCTTATGTGAGTCGATGGTTTGGCAGGAAAGCCACGAGCCAGCCACACACGGACGCCACGGCATGCTCCAGGGGCGACGTACGTGTTTGAATGTAAAGCTGGTACTGGAGCTCTATGAACTTCTTGAAGAAGGCCATGATGTCGGGCAGAGAGGCCGTCAAAGACACATTCATCGCCCGACGTCTCTTGTCGTCCAAGCGGTCGTTGTAGACTCGGATCTCCTCTACCAAGTCCCGCAACGTGATAAGAATCAGTTCCAGCTGGGTGTCCTGCAATTCAGATAGCAACACGGTGAGGCACGGCGGAATGAGAGACGCTCGCACTCCACTCGACGAGAGAGACGACATGATGAGAGGGAGGGAACGTACGCCCTGTCCTGCAATAGTAACGAGCAAATCGAGGAACTTGGGCCATCTCTCAGGCCAGTCGCAAGCCGCAATCTGAATGACCGTGGCCACGGCCTTCTCCTTAATGAATCTCTTCTCCACGAGCATGTCTTTTGTGCCCTGTCCGCGTATAGGTCAAGAACGCCCATCAGTGTCAAGCCACGCGCGCGTGTCTCGGAGCTAGGTCGAGGCCGGTACCTGAGAGAGGTACGTGAGGACTGCCGAGCGCACGTTTCCCTTGTCCGCGTTCGCGAGCCCGTCCCATTGGCGCTTGATAAAGTGCTCCAGCAAGTGGAACCCGAAGAACCTCTGCACACAACAACGCGGATGTTAGGAGCGTGCCGGCGATGACATGCGCGCCGCAGCAAGCAGCGGTTATGCGTGTGACGCGTACGACTTCGTCGGCAAGGTTCTTGTCCATGAGGGCGTAGGCATAGAGATCGTGCGGAGCGTCCGTCCTTTTGAACTCGTCCAGGAACTGCACAGCACGCGTGGTGGAGAAATACGCATGGTGAGATTGATCAATTTATTGGCAGATTTGTTGTTCTTGGGTTGGGTAGTGCGGCAAGTCCCCTCTTAGGAGGGCCGCACCGCCCCGCCATGGAGCGGGTCGAAAATATGAAAAATCTCAGGAGAATCTTGGGCCGATGAAGATCGAGATTGAGAGTTTGATTTCTAAAAAAATTACCTGTTGGGCGGCTCGCCTGTGGTCCGGCGTGGCTGCAGGGGCGTGGATGGTGGAAACCGCGCGCTGCAAATTGTCCAACAATCCATCGTCAAGCCGTCGTGCGCCCTGCATGCTTCCTGCTTCTGCTCTCCCTCTACACACAAACCAACACCAGCCGCTACGCGCACACGCTACACAAAAAGCCCCCAAAGTGTTTCCTCTTTTTTTCGTACGCGCCAAAAAATTTGGCTCTCTCGAACCTTCTCGAAGAAAACCCAAATCCCGCACAGAGAAATATATATTTCCTTGATTTTCCTTTGTATGGTGACGTCAGCGAGAACTAATGTTTTTTATTTTAAATTTTTGAAACGATGAAAAAGATGGAGGCACCACCGGTAGCCGAGAAGGGACCAGCAGGGGGCAACAGCAACGCGGACGAGGATGCAGCCGTGGCGGAATACGTGGCACGATTCGCGGGCCTGCCGTCGCGCGTGCGCATCCTGCCCGCCGAGGGGTCCCTCCGCCCCCTCCTCGCCCTCGCCGGCTACCCCGTCGTCGACGTCGACGAGCACCAGACGACGACCAAGCGCGACGAGGAGGCCGCTACGACGCATACCGGCGAGACAGAAGATGCCGGCGGCAGCAAGCGGTGTGCGCTCGAGGGCGTCGTGGTGGGACTCGACTTTGACCAGACGCTGGTGGTGGGCGCGGGCCTTGGGGCGGGGGTGAACAGTGGGGTGCAGGTGCGCGGAGGCGACGACACGGTGGCCACGCTGCAGACGCTGTGGGCCGCCGGCGCCCGGCTGGCGGTGGTCACGGCCACGCCGGCGTCGCCCGACAATGCGCGCCTCATCGCCGGCCTCCTCCGGCGGCTCGCCCTCGCCCGCGAGTTCGCCTCGGCGGCCCTCGACACCGCGCCTCTCCTCACCCTCCTCCGCTCGCTCGCTCCGGCCAGGACCCCACGCGATGGCGACGACGGGCGAGAGCAGCACGCGGCCCTCAGCGCGGACGCCACGGATCAGCCGCCGCCGGCCACGCCCTCCACCGCGGACCAGCAGCGCCAAGGGGAAGCGCCAGAGGACAAGCAGGAGCAGGAACAGGAGAAGAGCAGTGTCGCCGTGGATGAGGAGACGGACAAGAGCGCGGAGGAGAGACTGTCGCTGCTCGAGCGCGAGACGAAGCGCATCGTGGCCCTGCTGGCGCTGTCCACCGGGCGACGGCCAGGCGATCTAGTTCGGATCGGGCACTCCACGATCGCCTTTGACGCCGCTCGCTCCAAGGTCCTCTCTCTCTCCTCACGTTGATCGTCATCAGCATCACGATCTACTCACGCTCTCCCTCTTGCTCTGAGTGCAGGCGACGTATCGACTGGCTCAGGTCACAGGCCCCAACATCGGCGGCTGGTCGGCCATGCAGAGTCTCGCCGCTCACGAGGTTCGTGAATC
The DNA here is from genome assembly GCA_000826305.1 of Acanthamoeba healyi. Taxonomy (NCBI): domain Eukaryota; phylum Discosea; order Longamoebia; family Acanthamoebidae; genus Acanthamoeba; species Acanthamoeba healyi. Next base: position 11,752 of record CDFA01020843.1, read on the forward strand.
GCGTCTCGGCGCCGATCGTCAAGCGCGCCTGCTGATCGCGTTGCTCGCACGTGCAGGAGCGGGGACTGTGTGCTGTCGATTGCCTCGAGACCTACATGCAACTCACCGCGTCGCGTCGCACGCGCGAGGGCTCCGCTCCTCTTCCCGATCGGCTCCTCCTTTCCCTGTACTTTGCCCCCTCCCGCTCCTCGCTTTGACACCGTGTCGGGCGTCTGGCACTAACGCTGCGGAGCAGGGACGACGATGGCGGAGTGCTCGACGAGAACGCCGTGTCAAAGATGTTGGAGGAGGTGCTCGTGGAGGCCGGCATCAACCCGCAGTCTACCGAGGGTACCCTTTTGATCTGCCCTCGTCTCTGAGCAGGCCCGATTGTGATGGCCGAGGCTGACACACGGCTCCGTGTGGTGGCTTCGCGAACAGCACGCGAGCTCTTTCAGGACTCGGCCGAGCTGGTCACCCTCGACGGAGGAGTCAAGATCGCACGCTACCGTCACATCATGTGCGCGCGGTACGTACACTTCTGGCAGGTTTGGCCCGGAGGCGGATGCGCTGCAGCGCTTACTCACAGCAACAACAATGACACCAGGTACAACAAGCCAGAGGCGCTGTTGGACTTTGTGACGCGCCTCGGACAAGCGCCGCCCAAGAAGATCCTGTTCGTGGACGACAACTCGGACAACGTGTTCAACATGTTCCACTTCTTTGCCTCACGCCAGCTAGAGCAGCTGGCCCAGGGGTACGTCGATTCACGCCACCGATAACGAAGCACTGAGATGACGATGATGATGACCATCACGCAATGCTCACATGCGCGCGCGCGCACGGGAGCAGAAAGGCGATGGAGGAGACGACCAGCATCATCAGCTGTTGGTACCCTCCGCCCGAGGGCGGCAAAGCCGAGGCCCACGACCCGCAACTCCTCGTCCTCCTTCGCCGGATGGCTGCTCTCTGACAACGCGGTCGACGCCGCGGTTGACGCATGCCAAGAAGCTCACATTACACCGTTAGGCTCTCTTCTCTCTCCGTCAGCTGTGTGGCGTGGCGACTGCGGAGGGAGACATGGCACAGACTAGGAAGGGGGTGGAGACGTGGCGTGCGCGGGGGCGTCTCGGTCGTCCTCCTCGGCGATGCGAGATGCAAAGTGGGCGGGCGGCAAGGAGACGCTGCCGTTCAGGTATCCGCCCTTCACCATCTCCTTGAGCAGGCCGTGGTGTCGCAGCGTGCCCTGCAGCGCGCGCGTGCAAAGCCGAAAGTGAGTACAACCGATCGGTGAGAGAACGGATGCAGCAATCGATGGGAGAGAAGAGCGCCAAGCGGTGCTGACCTCTTGACGAGCGGCAGAGAGAGGCCACAGGGCGCTGATGGCAGCAAGCCAGGCCTCGGCGGTGGTCTGGTCCGGAGCGCTCAGGTA
>CDFA01020844.1:0-14985 GCA_000826305.1 Acanthamoeba healyi
GGGTCGTCTCCGTGGTGCTCCTCGTACGGTTTACCCACGCGAGGCAGATAAAGGAGCACCAATGACGGCGCTGGTGGTCTCGAGGCTCGCCGCTGCGAACCCACCGGAGCGATCGTCATGATCGCCGTCTCTGTGGCCACGGTTCTCCGGGGTCCAATCGTGGCAAGCCGAAGATTGTCTTGGGCCAAGAATGGTGTCGACCCAAATTGGAGCTTCGTGCCTCTGAGAGACCAAGGCCAACCCTCTGCACGGGGATCACCCCATAAAGCCAGTTGTCTCCACTTATATTGGAAACACTCTGACATCATGTCAACTAAAACAATCAAGATGTACATACCCCAAGAGAAAATGTTAACTTGTTATTCCATACTTTGCATATTTCTTTCAAATAAAGGTGGTTTTAATGATGTAAACACCTTACCAAGTAAAATATATGTATTTAGAAGAAGAAAATTGTTGCATTCATGAACATGGTGAAATGGCACAATTTCAGTGATGATAAGTGCAAGAATAATGGGGTAAAAATGGACTGCATCATTGTAAAGTGTGACATACCAACATAAAACAACAAGAAGTGTGGCATGCCCTAGTAATCTTGTGATTATGATGCCAATGCTCCTGGCTTCTGGTCCCTTGTTGGCAGTGGCTGGTGTGATGGTTGCCTTGCCAGCTAGAAGACTGACAAGACACAGGACAAAGACAGCCAATTGAGGTGGAATCATTGTCATGGTTGCCACTTGCATTGGGACCCACTTGTCGCTTCACTTGCACTGGGCCTTGATATTGACTCCATCCACGACCAGCATTCTGTGATCATAGTCTATCTGCAGGCGCCCATACTTCCTCAAGGCATTGTTGCCTAACAGGAATTGTACCTGTGCGCCCTGCACAATGACCACTGGAATTGCCTGCATCTTACTGCTGAGAGTGACCCTGGGCTGAGACATGCAATGGGGTGCTCCCCATTGCATCCATGCTTGCCACTTGTACTTGTTTGATCATGTCCCCCTCTTGAACCTCCTCAAGACACTTCTCCATCTCCTCCTGTCTGGGTCCTGCCTGACTCACATACTGTGGGGGACCCTCTCCCATGACGCTGGCTAGTTTGATGGTTTTGAACTGGCATCAATGGCCAGTGCCTTGGGCTCCCTCCTATCCTCTCACTTGGGACAGTTGACCTGTATATGGCCTTCCTTGCCACACAGCCAGCACAGTCCCAGGTGGCGTTCACAACGCTCCCCAGGAGGCTGTACACTGCTGTGACAGGTGTCCAACTCTGTCTGCTCCAATGGTGCCCTGGTGACAGCTGCCACCATCACTGTCTTGTGTTGACACCATTCCCACTTGTAGGTTTGCAGTCAATGGAGCTGCTCATTGAAGTGTTGATCAGCATGCTGCATCATGAAGGTCCCCAGTTCCGCCTGCAGTCCCACTCGCCACCAGCCTTCCAACTGGCCTTGGCTGAAGGTCCCCAGCAGTCTGTTGGCCTTGCACTGCAGCCAATACCAGAAGTCTCAACCATTCTTGTTGCACCCTTGCTTTGCACTTCAGACACATTCATCCAGGTGCGTCGTCATCAAATGACTGTAAGCAACAGAGAGCTCCACCAGCACCCACTGCCTGCTGTTCTGCATGTCCTGGGGCTGAAGGGCTAGCCACTGGCGGGTGGCGCCCTCTAGCGCCCACAGCAGATATTGGGCAAAGGCTTCATCTGACAGATGATGAAACACACAAATAGCATCCATCTCATCATACCAGACAAAGAAGTCCTCACTGTGGCCACCCTTGTAGATGGGCAGCTTCTTTAGAGCAAATCACAAATCGAGCTGCTTCATCTTGCCCTCACTGGATGTCATCACAAGGTCCTTCTCATTTTTCTCAGGGGAGGACAGGCCCTTCTTCCCCCCCAACAACAACAACAAACTGGAAGATGACAACAATGGACTGGAGAACAAGAACAGTACTGGGGCTGCTGCCGCCAAGGGAAGCTTCACTTGGGCCACTGAGAACTCAGCTCAAAGATCCTGTGTCACCTTGCTCAGCGCCTGCTCTAGCATGGCCGCAAACACTTCCTCTCACTCCACCCATTCTGCTGCTCACCTCATGTCAATCTCCGCCAGGTGAATGAGCTCAGTCTTGAAGGCTGTCTGCCTCCTATCCTCCTCTCCCTCACTTTCAAACTGCTCATCTGCATGTCCTGGAATCTGCTTCTTCCCTCCCTTCTTAGACATTGAGTAGCCGTTGTTGCCAATGTGACAAAGACACAGTTAGGGTCAGTTGGTCTTGTAGTGTGTGTGAGTCAATGTGAAGGCAAGTGGGCCAAAGCACAAACATGGTGACAAACACATGGAAGAGAGGGAGAGGGAACATGTACTGAAGAGTGTGGTTGTATTCATTACTGGTTTCACAAACATAAAGATGGACTTATAACATAAAAACCCAGCACACAGATTGGTTGTGGCTGCAGTTACATGTCGACCAGACATTCAGTTTAAACGGCACCAGTTGTCCTGGAGTTGCATTGCAAGGAGGACAGTCACTAGGTATATACTTACCTAGTGACCATCCGAATGAGATGTGGACCCATGTCACAGAAGGGCAATCAGCTCATTGGCACATGTGCATGCAAACACCCATACCATTCAGACCCCCATTACACTTTTGGGTGAGTGGGGCCCTCCCCAATGTCATGACTTAGAAACTGTAGACATTTCAAAATAAATGCCTCTTTGTGAACACAATGTTATCTCCTGAACACTACACAGGAAGGTAAGTCACCTTGGCCAGTGCCAAATTAACATCCCTTAACTTGATCTGTCATTTACATCATTGTGCCAGTCTTTTGCTGGGACAACTGGAACTGGCTGAACCTCTGGTGGTTGGTGACTTGGGTTGCCCACTTCCTCAAATTCCTCTGTGAGTGATCCAGCATTATCTAAACCGTACGTCACGCCATTTCACCGCGTGCACGATTTGAGCACAGAGCCGCAAGACAGCCACAAAACGCCGTGAGCGGTTGGCCACGCTACTCACCGCCGCTACAGTGTACACCAGTGTACACCAACCCCACTACGCGGCACCACTACACGACACCAGATGAGAAGGATCATAGCCCCTCGCACCTCCTCCCACCTGCTCGCACAGCAGCAGCTGTCTGCGTGCGCCCGTCCTCTCGGTACGCTCCCCTTGCCAAAGACCAAGTTGCGCGCGAGCGATTGCGCAAACGTACAGACTAAATGGGAGAGGCGCGCCAAATGCCAGGCGTACGCGGTCTCCATGCTGGTGGCAGCCTCAACATCCCCAAGCCTACCAATGAGCCCAACAGCATCAACAACGTACGAGCGCTGCCATCGCGTCTCCATCTTTCCGCTACTCAGAGATTCATCAATCAATTATCATTACGATGACTTTGCCGCTGACGCATGGTCTCTCTTTATGAAACAACAGGAGGCCCAGCGCAATGCCACGCTGGCCAAGCTGGCCGAGCTGCGCAAGGGCAAGCTCGACGTGCCTCTCATCATCAACGGCAAGGAGGTTGGTGGCCTCCTGCCCCGCTGCAACAACGCGCGCTGCATACGCGGCTTGTGCTCGTGCCTTGGCCTTGTCAAAGTGAATTGATGGCGCTGTATGGCCTGTGTCTGCAGGTGAGGACTGGCAACACCGGCGACATCAGGCCGCCCCACGACCACCAGCACCTGCTCGGCGTCTACCACAAGGCCGGCGAGAAGGAGGTCAAGGAGGCCATCGAGGGCTCCCTCGCTGCTCACAAGCACTGGCGCAACCTCGCCCCCGAGCACCGTCTGGGCATCTTCATGAAGGTATGTGCCCTGCCGTCCCGTGCCGTCCCGCACCGTAGCACAACTGCACCTCAACGCGGTCCCGACACTGATCACGCCTGCGGTGTCGGTGGCGTAGATGGCGTCTCTCCTGGCGACCAAGTACAGGCCTCTCCTCGCGGCATCGACGACTCTGGGTCAGGGCAAGAACCTGTTCCAGACTGAGATCGACACGCCGTGCGAGGCCATTGATTTCCTCAACTACAACGTCCACTATGCCGAGCAGATCTATAACGAGCAGCCTGCCCCCGGTGCGCTTTGACCTTCAAGAGGTCTCCTCTCTCTCTCTCTCTCTTCACGTGTGGCTCACCCGCAATTGCGTGCACGCGCAGAGTACATCGACGCGTACGGACGCGGTTCGGTGAGGGCGTGGAACAGGGTTGAGTACAGGCCGCTCGAGGGATTCACCTATGCCGTCACTCCGTTCAACTTCACTGCCATCGCAATGAACCTGGCCACTGCTCCCGCCGTGCTGGGTAACACGGTTGTGTGGAAGCCCTCGGATCACGCCATCCTCTCCAACTACTACCTCACGCAGCTCTACAAGGAAGCCGGTACTGCATCAAGACATGTCATGCCACGTACGCGAATCAGTTGCACCTAACGATTGCTCTGTCGTGGGTTCATGTGCAAAGGCCTTCCGGACGGTGTGATCAACTTCATCCCCGGTGATCCTCAGCTGGTGACCAAGGTCATCTTGGAGAACCCCAAGCTGTCCGCCATTCACTACACTGGCTCCACTGATGTGTTCAGGTACGTCAAAGCACTGCTCAGATGAAGGCAGTACGCGGTGGAGGAGCATTCAAATCCGGTCTCTCTGTTCTTGCGTGGCGCAGGACGTTGTGGAAGGGTCTGGGTGACAACATCGACCGCTACGCCAACTATCCCCGTCTGGTCGGTGAGACTGGTACGTCAATAGCCCTATCCGCACTATTCATCGGGCAGCCTGGGAGAATGACCATGTTGTGTTGTGTGTGGATGGTAGGTGGCAAGAACTTTGTGTTCGTGCACCAGTCGGCTGACAAGGACGCGGTCGTGACGGCTCTTCTTCGTGGCGCCTACGAATTCTCGGGCCAGAAGTGCTCCGCCGCTTCCAGGTTCACCGCAACAACTCGCAATCGGCGATAAGCCTCTCCTGTCTTCTCACACCATGATTTGTGTAACTCGCAGGGCGTACGTGCCCGCTAGCATGTGGAAGGAGCTCAAGGGCAGGCTCGTGGATGGCATCAAGAGCTTCAAGGTTTGACTAGTCATCTTGTTTTTGGGGCATCGTGCACCGCCAGCACTCACACAACACAAACCATCGCAGGTGGGCAACCCGGAGGAACTGGATACCATGGTGGGACCGGTCATCCACAAGGCATCGTTCGACCGTTGCAAGTCATTCATCCAGACCGCCAAGTCGAACTCGAACAACTACACCGTCCATGCTGGTACATCTCCGCCTAAGCCGCTGCGCCGCTGGGATTCGGATAACTCACGACACATTGCCTTGCATGACGATGACGGTCCTGCAGGAGGTGTATGCGACGACTCCAAGGGCTATTTCGTGCACCCCACCCTGGTGGAGACCAAGGACCCGCGCGGTACGTCACTCCTCCTTCCCTCTCAAAGCTTGTGCCGTTAGAGTGACTCACGCTCGATGATCGCGTGCGATTGTGGTGATGCAGCCGAGCTGATGGAGAAGGAGATCTTTGGGCCCATTCTTACGGTCTACGTGTACCCCGACGAGCAGATTGAGGACACCCTCCACATGGCCGAACAGTCCACCTACGGTCTCACCGGCTCCATCTTCGCCAACGACAGGTACGGCGCACCAATCTTGTGTGGTGGCGAGTGGCTACGTACGCGCATACAGCCAGCTAAAATGCGCTCGCATGTACAGGTACTTCATCAAGAAGGCCATGAGCATCCTCGAGTACGGATGCGGCAATCTGTACATCAATGACAAGCCCACCGGTACGTCGTGCGGCGTCCTTCCTCCTTCCCCCTTCTCATCTGCTCACCCCAATTGGCATTGCCCAGGCGCCGTCGTGGGCCAGCAGCCGTTTGGTGGATCGAGGGCTTCCGGCACCAACGACAAGGCCGGCGGCAAGCACAACCTGCTGCGCTTTGTCAACGTGCGCTCCATCAAGGAGAACTTCGTGCCCGACACCACGCCCTTCTACCCCTACATGTCCGCCCCCAAGCACTGAGCCTACCCGCGGCTTACTTGCCTTTACTTTGTGGGCAACTGGATGGGCACTAAATAGTAACTTTTTGGGTATCTCACGGGGCAACCCTGTTGGGTCGAACACGTTTTATCGTTGAAGATCATGACGGGCATCACATGGGCAGGTTGAAGCTGTCGGTGGAGTCGAGCCAGGAGGGAGCGGCGGGCTTGCTCACGGGCGCGCTCTGGGAGCGCTTGGGGTTGTCGCCCATGACTGGCCACAGCAGCCGCTTGACCAACTCGAGCTTGTGCTTGTTGGGGTCGCTGTCCTTGTGCACGCTCTTCTTGGCCTTGAAGAACTTGCCCTTGAAGTCGCGCGCGTAGAAGTTGGACACCTGCTCCAGCTGCAGCGAGCTGATCGTGCTGTCCACCCTGAAGAATAAGAATGACAGAAAGTGTTGGTTGGACACATGCTAGTGGAGCCATCACCGGCGGAAATGATGACGATGAGGCCAGGCGAGCGGTTTCGACATACCGTGCGGATCCGCGGCGGAGGAGGTAGGCGAAGATGTCTCGGATGGCGGCCAGCATCAAGGCCGAAGCTGTCTGCGCCGTCTGCGGATCGTGAAGCGATCGGAGCAGCGCGCCCAAGAGCTCCTTGCCCACCAGCTCCTCCATCACCGGGCGGTAAAGCATTCCGTTCTCTGTGGAGAGGGCGTGCATGATGCAAGGGGTGAGCCAGGCATCGATGGGTTGACCATAGTCTACCGTTGAGCGGGGGAGGATGCCCATACGATCGAGGACGGCGAGGAGTCGCGACACAAGCGGTAGAGTGCGCATGAATGATTGCGAATCGGGCCAGAAGTGAACCAGGCCCACGATGCCCCGCATCATTTGTACCGCAACAGCCTGGTTTCCGGGAGTCACGGTGAGTTGTGTGCGCGAGGAGAGAGTGTCACGACTTGTGCGGGAGGCGGCTGTACCTCCTGCGAAAGCAGCGACGCGGCGAGCGGCGATGGCCGAAAGATTTCGCCCTTCTTGGTGCCCTCGCTGGCGGCCATCAGGATTGAGTCCATCCACCAGGCGTAATCTCTGTAAAGATACACATGCACGCACGCATCGTCATCCATGTGCCCGCCGATGTCGACACGACCACGCACGACGAGCAAGCACGGTCATACCGAGTCAGGTCGCGAAGCAGCTTCTCCTCCACCAACTCAGCCGCCACCGAGCTCGTTTGCCTGCAGACGCGGCACATTCAGGTGTAAGTAGGCCTTAAGGGAGGGCCATCCAGATTGATTGCGGGAAAGGAGCTGGCGTACGCTTGGCCCTGGTTTCGTCGCTGTATCTCGGACCAGGATGAAAAGAGCCGCTTGACGTAAAAGTCGAGCAACTGAGGGAGGACTGTGTGCAGCATGGGCCACCACTGCTGCGGGCAGTTTTGCACAAACGGAATCACGAATTGCTCTGCGCGAGAGAAGGCCACATCGGCGTGTGCGGGTGAGAACACACGGCATGCAGCAAAGCGCGCGTCAGGTGGTGGAACGCAACTGAGCAAGGGGGCGAGATGACGGTTCTGCATGTGGATCAAGTGCGCCAGCACATACTCCAACAGCATGCGATCGAGGTCTTTCGAGTAGAACTCCTCACCGTAGGTCGTCATCCGGCCCAGCAACGTGTACCTGACATCCCACACCCAGCCAGCACCACACCACAGACATCGGTCAATCACGATCCCAGGGAACTAAATAAACAGGTACAACGATGCACGACGTACGAGTTGTGGCGCATGGAGGAGAGCCACATGACGGCATTTTTGATCTGAGCGCCCATGGTGCTGGGCTGCTCCTCGTACTTGCCGTTGTAGTGACCTGCACCATCCAGCTTTCATCAGGATCTGCGTGCAGTAGCAGCAACGAAAACAACAACCGCACACAGGGGGCATATGCAAAGACCTACCCAGTACGTCTGACACCGCCTTGTTATCGTAGTCCAGAACAAAGTGCATGGGGAGAGGCAGTTGCTCTCTGGGAGACAACGTTGGATCAGAATGAGGTAAAACCACAACTCTTAGAGCGCCCCGAAGAGGAGGGAGCCAAGTACGTACCGCACTTCCGGGGCCCAAATGGCGTGGATGCTACGGAGGAGAGCGAGCAGGTTGGGCAGAATCTGCGGCAGCGTGGCGGACATCGGGTGGCGGTGAGCCCCCTCTCGAACACCGTTCGTAAAGCCGCCCTACATTGAGCCAAAGGGCGCCATCTGATTAGTAACAAGCCGAGGGTCACGACGATGGGAGGGAGGAGTACGGCAATCAGCTCGTGGGGATCCTTGGGGACAGCGGCTCGTTTGGCAACGGCAAGGAAGGTATAGAGCAGGTGATACATCTTGCGCGCTCCCATCGCCTGTTGTAGCGACACCGTTGCTGGCAGATTCTCTTCGATGGGCCCCTGTCATTGCGCAATGCCAAATTCGTGTAAGACGATCTTAGCGCAACCCACTACTAGCACGATGGGCATGATGGAACCTGTTGAGTCTGCTTGGTGATCACGCCGATGAAGGCCAGCAGGCTGGGCACGTCCGAGACGAGGGAGGTAAGCATGGGCGACGTCCATTCCTGCGAGCGCGCCATGGAGTCAATAAAAATGGCGTGACGTTGACGCCGGTCGTATGGTGCGGGGTACCTCAAGCGGCGTCTTGAGGACCGCCAAGACAAAGGCTTCCTGCTTAGCAAGATTTCTGAACGCATTGCTTTGGTTCGCGAGATGCGCACGCAAAGCGAGAGGAGACGGAACGGGATGAGAGCTTGTAACAGATTGAGGGAAGTGGCTTGGAAGGTGAACGTACCTCACAGCTACGAGGGCCTCGATGAGGTTGGCCTTTTCCTCTTCGAGCAGAAGGCCCTGGGCATAGATCTGACCGATCATGTTGAGGATGCTTTCCAGGTGCGGCAGCAGGGCATCGGGAATCTCATTGCAGATGTGGATGAAGGTCTGGGAGGCCCGTCTGCGGGCTGCCGCGGTGTTGAGCGACAAGTCGTTAATCGAGGCAGCGCCCTGCTCTTCTGGCGGTCGGAACGTGACCAGCTCCAACAGCTGAGCATGAGGCGCATGAGAGTTGTGTGAGCCGAGTGCCGATAGGACAGCAACACAGCGAGAAACAGCGGGACGTACCTTGGGCAATATGTGCTGCAGGGCAGCGGGAGCGTGTACGTAGTAGCCGGAGAAGCCTCTGTACGCCTCCACAAGGCAGGTCAATATGAGCGAGTTCTGCCGTGAGCGAACCCAAGCGCGTTAGTGAGTGTCCAGACGACATAAAGCGCCTTTGTCCAATCAGTAGCAGGACACGAACCGTGGCTTTGTAGTTATAGAGGAGACCCAGAAGGCTTTCGACACACGCGATCGCAGTAGCCTGGTGCGGCAGAGCGCACTCGTGTTAGAATGACCTCATCAGGTGGTGAAGGGAAGCAGGGAGAGGGAGAGGTACGTTGTTCTCAGGTTCCTTGAATATACCGGCTGCGCCACGGAGCGACGTCTCCATTCGGAGGATGGCGGCGTCAAGGCAGACGTATGTGTAGGTCGATTTGGTAATGGTCGTTCCTGGAGTGCTCGATGGTCAGCCCACAACAACTCTCTAGTGGTGGCATCACGATGCAGCTAGCAATGTACCTGGAGGAATCGGGGTGGCGAGGCACGCTTGTAATCGCTCGCCGGCAGAGCGCAACGCAAGCTCCGGCTGTGTTGTTTTAGCTAGAGGGTCACAAGGAAGCGAGAGGGGGAGAAGAGAAGAGTGCACCTCTTTGGCGGCGATCGCGGCGTACACTTCGCAGACCTTGTGGCGAAAGTTGCCAAAGAACGTCATGTAGGCTTCCGCGTCCTCGAAGTCGTTTTCAATGTATTCGATGGTGGCCTAGTTAACGGACCAGGGCGCGCCAGATGAGTGAGCTCTGGTGCAAGACGCTCAGGAACGACACAGCCAGTGTTTGGGGGAGCAACATACGTGCAACTGGCTTGGGTATCCGGCGGTTTCGGCGTCGCTCATTTCGTAGGTCAGCTTAAGGCCCTTTTGATCGCACACTACCAGCATCTGTGGAAAGAGCGCCGACAGCGAGGGCTGGTGGGACATGGCCTCGTTCTTCAGGAGCGCGGCCCAAAACGTCAAGGCCTCGACGCTGATTTGCAACGAGGCGTGCTGAGCCACCATGGTCATCAGCGTCAGGTATCTGAATGGTGTCGGGTCGTCAGTGCACCATCACCTTGAATGAAGAGGAGGCTGTCTGTCAAAGCGAAGGCCGCGTACTTGTCGTAAGATGGCGGGATCTGCGTGTCAGCAAAGTGCAGGTGCTTCTGACCGAGCAGCGACAGGAACTGGTGGATCCATTGACCGACGATGGGACGAGGCGGAGGAAAGGAAAACGTGCATACCGTCAGCACGCATGCCCAACACCTAACTGAACATCACGAAGAAACAAGGGGGTAGGGGAACGAACAGAGGAAAGCTTGAGGTGGAAGCTGTAGTCCTCCTCGGGATCCGTCCGGATGGCAAGTGCGTTGCCGATGGCCTCCAAATGTTCAAAGGCAAACAGCATCTGCACGCGCATGACAGAGGAAAGAGGAGCCGCGTCAAGCCCAGCCCATAAACACCAACGTTGGTGAGCGCCGCACACGAGCGATACCTTGAGTTTGTTGTCAGGATTTGGCGCCTGGCCCAGAATGAGCAGCAAGCAGTCGCAAGAAAGCTGATCGAGAAGATGGTACGGGAGCGTTAGATGATTGACGTGAGCTTTATCGTAAAACAGAAGCAGCTGCAGCATGGTGGGTGTAATGTACCATGCGGAATCGCGTGTCTTGAAGCAGGGCGCTGAACACCAAAGGGAACCCGTTGGCCAGAACGAGACTAGGAGGGCGGGTGGATGGTAAGTAGGTGGTGCGGAGAAGCACGAGCCATCGTTAGCATTGAGAAGGCGTACTCGATCGGTGTCCACTCGAGGTAGGCCGCGATTGTGTTGAGCACTGCCATAACAAGGTGAGCGTGTCGCTCCTGTTGCGCCGCTTGGCTAGCGTTGCCTGTGTAGCGTTGTGGTAGTGTACTCCTTATGTGAGTCGATGGTTTGGCAGGAAAGCCACGAGCCAGCCACACACGGACGCCACGGCATGCTCCAGGGGCGACGTACGTGTTTGAATGTAAAGCTGGTACTGGAGCTCTATGAACTTCTTGAAGAAGGCCATGATGTCGGGCAGAGAGGCCGTCAAAGACACATTCATCGCCCGACGTCTCTTGTCGTCCAAGCGGTCGTTGTAGACTCGGATCTCCTCTACCAAGTCCCGCAACGTGATAAGAATCAGTTCCAGCTGGGTGTCCTGCAATTCAGATAGCAACACGGTGAGGCACGGCGGAATGAGAGACGCTCGCACTCCACTCGACGAGAGAGACGACATGATGAGAGGGAGGGAACGTACGCCCTGTCCTGCAATAGTAACGAGCAAATCGAGGAACTTGGGCCATCTCTCAGGCCAGTCGCAAGCCGCAATCTGAATGACCGTGGCCACGGCCTTCTCCTTAATGAATCTCTTCTCCACGAGCATGTCTTTTGTGCCCTGTCCGCGTATAGGTCAAGAACGCCCATCAGTGTCAAGCCACGCGCGCGTGTCTCGGAGCTAGGTCGAGGCCGGTACCTGAGAGAGGTACGTGAGGACTGCCGAGCGCACGTTTCCCTTGTCCGCGTTCGCGAGCCCGTCCCATTGGCGCTTGATAAAGTGCTCCAGCAAGTGGAACCCGAAGAACCTCTGCACACAACAACGCGGATGTTAGGAGCGTGCCGGCGATGACATGCGCGCCGCAGCAAGCAGCGGTTATGCGTGTGACGCGTACGACTTCGTCGGCAAGGTTCTTGTCCATGAGGGCGTAGGCATAGAGATCGTGCGGAGCGTCCGTCCTTTTGAACTCGTCCAGGAACTGCACAGCACGCGTGGTGGAGAAATACGCATGGTGAGATTGATCAATTTATTGGCAGATTTGTTGTTCTTGGGTTGGGTAGTGCGGCAAGTCCCCTCTTAGGAGGGCCGCACCGCCCCGCCATGGAGCGGGTCGAAAATATGAAAAATCTCAGGAGAATCTTGGGCCGATGAAGATCGAGATTGAGAGTTTGATTTCTAAAAAAATTACCTGTTGGGCGGCTCGCCTGTGGTCCGGCGTGGCTGCAGGGGCGTGGATGGTGGAAACCGCGCGCTGCAAATTGTCCAACAATCCATCGTCAAGCCGTCGTGCGCCCTGCATGCTTCCTGCTTCTGCTCTCCCTCTACACACAAACCAACACCAGCCGCTACGCGCACACGCTACACAAAAAGCCCCCAAAGTGTTTCCTCTTTTTTTCGTACGCGCCAAAAAATTTGGCTCTCTCGAACCTTCTCGAAGAAAACCCAAATCCCGCACAGAGAAATATATATTTCCTTGATTTTCCTTTGTATGGTGACGTCAGCGAGAACTAATGTTTTTTATTTTAAATTTTTGAAACGATGAAAAAGATGGAGGCACCACCGGTAGCCGAGAAGGGACCAGCAGGGGGCAACAGCAACGCGGACGAGGATGCAGCCGTGGCGGAATACGTGGCACGATTCGCGGGCCTGCCGTCGCGCGTGCGCATCCTGCCCGCCGAGGGGTCCCTCCGCCCCCTCCTCGCCCTCGCCGGCTACCCCGTCGTCGACGTCGACGAGCACCAGACGACGACCAAGCGCGACGAGGAGGCCGCTACGACGCATACCGGCGAGACAGAAGATGCCGGCGGCAGCAAGCGGTGTGCGCTCGAGGGCGTCGTGGTGGGACTCGACTTTGACCAGACGCTGGTGGTGGGCGCGGGCCTTGGGGCGGGGGTGAACAGTGGGGTGCAGGTGCGCGGAGGCGACGACACGGTGGCCACGCTGCAGACGCTGTGGGCCGCCGGCGCCCGGCTGGCGGTGGTCACGGCCACGCCGGCGTCGCCCGACAATGCGCGCCTCATCGCCGGCCTCCTCCGGCGGCTCGCCCTCGCCCGCGAGTTCGCCTCGGCGGCCCTCGACACCGCGCCTCTCCTCACCCTCCTCCGCTCGCTCGCTCCGGCCAGGACCCCACGCGATGGCGACGACGGGCGAGAGCAGCACGCGGCCCTCAGCGCGGACGCCACGGATCAGCCGCCGCCGGCCACGCCCTCCACCGCGGACCAGCAGCGCCAAGGGGAAGCGCCAGAGGACAAGCAGGAGCAGGAACAGGAGAAGAGCAGTGTCGCCGTGGATGAGGAGACGGACAAGAGCGCGGAGGAGAGACTGTCGCTGCTCGAGCGCGAGACGAAGCGCATCGTGGCCCTGCTGGCGCTGTCCACCGGGCGACGGCCAGGCGATCTAGTTCGGATCGGGCACTCCACGATCGCCTTTGACGCCGCTCGCTCCAAGGTCCTCTCTCTCTCCTCACGTTGATCGTCATCAGCATCACGATCTACTCACGCTCTCCCTCTTGCTCTGAGTGCAGGCGACGTATCGACTGGCTCAGGTCACAGGCCCCAACATCGGCGGCTGGTCGGCCATGCAGAGTCTCGCCGCTCACGAGGTTCGTGAATCGCGTCTCGGCGCCGATCGTCAAGCGCGCCTGCTGATCGCGTTGCTCGCACGTGCAGGAGCGGGGACTGTGTGCTGTCGATTGCCTCGAGACCTACATGCAACTCACCGCGTCGCGTCGCACGCGCGAGGGCTCCGCTCCTCTTCCCGATCGGCTCCTCCTTTCCCTGTACTTTGCCCCCTCCCGCTCCTCGCTTTGACACCGTGTCGGGCGTCTGGCACTAACGCTGCGGAGCAGGGACGACGATGGCGGAGTGCTCGACGAGAACGCCGTGTCAAAGATGTTGGAGGAGGTGCTCGTGGAGGCCGGCATCAACCCGCAGTCTACCGAGGGTACCCTTTTGATCTGCCCTCGTCTCTGAGCAGGCCCGATTGTGATGGCCGAGGCTGACACACGGCTCCGTGTGGTGGCTTCGCGAACAGCACGCGAGCTCTTTCAGGACTCGGCCGAGCTGGTCACCCTCGACGGAGGAGTCAAGATCGCACGCTACCGTCACATCATGTGCGCGCGGTACGTACACTTCTGGCAGGTTTGGCCCGGAGGCGGATGCGCTGCAGCGCTTACTCACAGCAACAACAATGACACCAGGTACAACAAGCCAGAGGCGCTGTTGGACTTTGTGACGCGCCTCGGACAAGCGCCGCCCAAGAAGATCCTGTTCGTGGACGACAACTCGGA
Source organism: Acanthamoeba healyi (assembly GCA_000826305.1). Lineage (NCBI taxonomy): Eukaryota > Discosea > Longamoebia > Acanthamoebidae > Acanthamoeba > Acanthamoeba healyi. Next base: position 14,251 of record CDFA01020844.1, read on the forward strand.
CAACGTGTTCAACATGTTCCACTTCTTTGCCTCACGCCAGCTAGAGCAGCTGGCCCAGGGGTACGTCGATTCACGCCACCGATAACGAAGCACTGAGATGACGATGATGATGACCATCACGCAATGCTCACATGCGCGCGCGCGCACGGGAGCAGAAAGGCGATGGAGGAGACGACCAGCATCATCAGCTGTTGGTACCCTCCGCCCGAGGGCGGCAAAGCCGAGGCCCACGACCCGCAACTCCTCGTCCTCCTTCGCCGGATGGCTGCTCTCTGACAACGCGGTCGACGCCGCGGTTGACGCATGCCAAGAAGCTCACATTACACCGTTAGGCTCTCTTCTCTCTCCGTCAGCTGTGTGGCGTGGCGACTGCGGAGGGAGACATGGCACAGACTAGGAAGGGGGTGGAGACGTGGCGTGCGCGGGGGCGTCTCGGTCGTCCTCCTCGGCGATGCGAGATGCAAAGTGGGCGGGCGGCAAGGAGACGCTGCCGTTCAGGTATCCGCCCTTCACCATCTCCTTGAGCAGGCCGTGGTGTCGCAGCGTGCCCTGCAGCGCGCGCGTGCAAAGCCGAAAGTGAGTACAACCGATCGGTGAGAGAACGGATGCAGCAATCGATGGGAGAGAAGAGCGCCAAGCGGTGCTGACCTCTTGACGAGCGGCAGAGAGAGGCCACAGGGCGCTGATGGCAGCAAGCCAGGCCTCGGCGGTGGTCTGGTCCGGAGCGCTCAGGTA
>CDFA01020848.1:0-10444 GCA_000826305.1 Acanthamoeba healyi
AGCAGCAGCAGCAGCAGCAGCGCGAAGATTACCGGCAATTGCTAACAAAGGCCTTTTGCGCACGATCGTGCAGCTGCGGGTCACGAGCTGAAGGGTCTGATCAACTTCTACAAGGTCCACCACTTTGGAATCTGCGTGCCGCTGATGACCATCATCGGTACGTGTTCCGTCTCGCGCGCGTACGCGAGCAAGCGCACGTACCTATTGTGGCGTATTGTTACTCTGTATACGCACAGACTACCGAGGCTTCCGCCTCGTGGCGCAGGCCTTGCTGCCCATCGGCGATGACACACTGGTCTACGGCTCCTCAGACGCCGGACTCAACGTCCGCAACGAATCCCGTGAGGTCAGGCTTCTCTCTTGCTTCGTCGTGTGTGCCGTTCTCTTTGCTGGTTGTGTGTTGCATCACTCCTTACACACACACCCGCACGCACGCACAGATCGAGAAAGCGTTGGCGGCCGCGTGCTACGAGTTGAATCTGGCCAAGCACTCGGTCTACCCCAAGCACGGCGCGCCCGTCGCGATGTACGGACCGGGCGACATGGGTGCGTGCGTCTCGAGCCTTCCATTTCCTCGTTGCTGCTTCCCTCACGACCATTCACACATCAGAGGGCCACTTTGGACTCGACGGTCGCTACTACCTGATCGACTTTGCGCGCGTCTTCCCACCTGAGACTCCCGAGTTAGGGTGTGTCTTGCTTCCTTCGCTCGAGCCCCCGCCCACGCGCTCTGGTGCTAACCTCTGACGCGCGCACGCACGCACGCGCACAGAACCAAGGGTGCGTTTCTGTACCGATTGCTTCGACCGGAGCTGGTGGTGCGCAATGGCGTCGCGCTCTCGTCGGATTCGTTCTCGCGCTTTGGCGGACCCACGATGAACCTGCGCGAGCCGCACGACACCAACACCAAGAACGCCACCGACGTCCTCGTCGAAGGTACACCGCAATGCACCGCGATGCGATGCTTGTGCGCCAGACTCAACGAGAGACCTGGCGCACGCACACAGAGCTGGTGCCTCAATATGCGCAGTGGCTCGACAAGCAATACGGTCGCGCGTTTCCCGACTATGTGCACCGATCGTCGTCGTCATTCGGCGAGTTCCTCCTGCCGGGCAGCAGCACCATCGCCTCCCCGAGCGGGGACGACACCATAGGCAGGCCCGATTCGACAGCGGAGGACGGTCTCGAGAGCTCCGGTTCGTGCCTCCGCCCTCCGTCCCTCGTTCTCTCTTTCATGCCAAGACGTCGTCGCCCGAAGCGTTTCCTCACCTCCGCGTCCAATGTGCGATCACAGGCTCGTTCATCAGCGTGATGGATTCCGACAGGTTGCCGGGCCTGGGCGACATGGACGACTGGGCCTCGCCCATCATCCAGGAGCTCCACCGCATGGGCATCAACGTACGACGCCTCTAGCGTGTGTGTTTGGGAGTGTCGTGTGCGCTCACACTCGTGTTTCACAACCTGCGCGCCAGGTGCGATACCTGGGACTGGCACGGAGTCGATGCACGCACGAGGTGGCCAAGATGGTGCTGCTCTCCGAGATGATATGTCGTGTGGTGAAGAACCTGCTTCGCGAACGCCTGCGCGAGCGCATGCGCGCCCTTCGTACCATGGCCGAGGAGCCCTACAAGGAAGTACGAACCCTTTCTCTATGGCCTTGTCTGAGTGGCTCGAAGGCTGACATTCTTTCGTCGTGCAGGTGATCTTGCAACTGTTCAATCTGCTGCTCGGCGATCCTGTCGCCGCAGCCGACCGCTGGTGGACGTACGAGATCAAGACCGAGATATCCAAGTACGTCGTCCCGCTGCCATGCCTTGTGAAACATGCTTGCTCGTGCGCCCAAGCACAAAGATCACACGATACGTACATGCTCACGCCTCAATCCGCCACACCACCAGGCGATTCAAGCACGCACTCACGGCCGAGGAACTTGAGCCCAGCTACGACCTCCGGCGTTCGGCCATGGTTTGGCTTCTTCAAACTGCCCTTGCAGCTTGCGAGAGACATCAAGCTAATCGCTCTCTTTGTCGTTAGGTCCCTCATCCGGCTTTGTTCGTCCGCTTGCAGCTCCAGACCGCCGTCAGGCTAACGCCAGAGGCCATCAACGATCTGCTGAGTGCGTTCAGTGTATGATTGTGTCCTGTCTCGAGTGTTACATGTTCTCACCTCCGTGTGCGTGTCTTCGTGTGGTGTGCATGGCGACAGACGGCGAGCTGACGTCGCTCGTGTCTGCGGACATTCGAGGTCAGGGCGTGAATGGCAAGGACATGAACATCGTGTCCACCGCCGAAGCCATCGCGCTCGCCATCCGCTGCCTCGACGGCGCCACGTCGGCGCGCGAGGCCGACCGCCTCCTGCGGCTGGCCATCCGCAAATTCGAGAAGGCCATCGGACGCATGCCGGGTGACATGGAGCTCATCAACTACTACGCCAACTTCCTCTTCCGCAAGGTGTCAACGTTTGTGCACCACGGCATGGGCGCGTCGGGACCGTCTACGGACTCGCGCCGCAACACGCGCGGACGGCGTCGCAAGAGCCGAGCGTCCAGTGACGGGTTCGCGACGTGGGCTGAGGACACGTGGGACGGCGCTGATGGAGGCGGCGGCTTTGATGACGACGACTTTGATGACGAGAACCACTACTGGGAGCGACGCGCTACGAGCAGCAGCAGCAACGCCAACCTGCTCGCCAAGCAAGGCGGCGGCTGTAACAACACCAGCACGAACTCCAACGCAAACGCAAACGCGTTCGTCGGACTAACGACCATGAACACGCTGGACGTGAGCGGCGCCAAGCTCAAGCTGCACAGGACCGGCGCCAGTGCCACAGGCAACAACGACGACGACCCGGCCTCGCCGACCGCGCCTGCAGCAGCCACGGCAGGAGTTAACTCAACTCCGACGACTACCAACGTGACGACGGCGGCCGCCAAGTGGGCCGAGAGCCTGCGGTGGCACGTCACGCTGCTGTCCAAGATGCTCAAGCTGTTCAAGACGTGCGAGAACTTTGTCATGCTCAACATCCTGGCCGACTTGTGCAAGCAGTTTGCCACCAACCTCAAGCAGATGGACCGCGACCTCAAGCGCGCCTACGCGCGCAAGCTCCGACGCTTCACCGTGGCCAAGAAGGGCTACCACCAGTCGCTCGCCACGAGCTCACTCGTGGGCAGCGGCATCGGCGGCCCGCACAGCGCGTCGACCGGCAATCTGGGCAGCAGCAGCACGACGCCGTTGAAGCACGGCGGCGGCAGCAACACTACGAGCAAGTCGCCCCTGACGAGCAGCCTGCCGGGCAACCTCACGCTGCCTCTCGGACCTACGAGCCAGGCGGTCTACGAGCGAAGCCTGCGACGCAATGAAGTGCTCGTGGAGCGCGAACGCGACCGCCGACGCGATTTGCTGCATTCGTACCAGCTGCAGGCGCTCTATCTTACCAATGAGTGCTACACGGCCATCACCGTCATCGAGTCGACGCCGCTGCTCGACTTTGTGCAATCGACCATGAGCGGCTCGGTCGACGGGCGGCTGACGGCTCTCCGCAGTCCCTCTAGAACTTCGTCGGTGCCCACCCTGCGCCCGTCGTCCATGCCCATGCCGCTGTCGCTCACCACCTCCACGACTCTTCCCACGCTCACGGCCCGGCCCTCCTCGCACATGTCGGCGCTGCCGCCAACCTCGCTGGACCGCGTGGACGGCGACGGCGACGGCGACGACAAGGACACGCCGTCGCCCGCGGGCAGCGACGAGTACCACATCATGAAGGAGAAGCGGTCGTCCATCGGCATGCACATCTACCCGCACCGGTCGGCCTCGTTCATCGGCAAGAAGATGATGCCCTTTGTCTACTTCCGCTGGGCCGAGCTGCTGTATCTCCGAGCGCACATCCTCGAGAAGAAGACGCGACTCGAGACGCACATCCGCATGGCCGAAGTCGCAGAGGGGTACGTGACACGCACGAGCAGACAACACTACACACACGCATGCACGCACACACGCACGATAAGACAACGCGAGCACGCGTACATTGAACGCAACTGACACCGCTCACGGCCATAACACGACAGATTGCGGAGCGAAGAGGACGAGGCCCGGTGGGAGAAGGAGAAGCGAGAGGAGATCGAGTATCTGCGGTACTACTCTGGCAAGCGCTACCGCGATGCATTCCAGCTGCTCGACAACACCGAGTCCAGGAACATCGTACAGCGGACAGACGACGAGCCCAAGTCGCTGCAGGACTCGGCGAGCGGAGCCAGAGCGACCAACGGCGAGAAGAAGGACGCGCGGAGGTGGGTGATGACGGCCTATCCGACCAACACCGTCAAGGAGAACATCGCCCTGGCCTCGATCATGGAGCTCTATCGCTGCAATCTCGAAAAGCACGGGCGTTGGGGCGCGCTGGGGGCGCGCCGAGGCGCGGACGACAACGACAGCAGCAACAACCCCAAGCGGGGTGGCGGCGGCGGTGATGGAGACAACGACGCGGGCGGAGAGGGGCAGCAGCAGGAGAAGAGGACCAAGGCGACAAAGAAGGAGAAGAAGGAGGCCAAGGAGAGCAACAGCGGCAAGAAGACGAAGAAGCACGGTGGCGGCAAGAAGAAGAGCGAGGAGGCTGAGACGGCGGACGGCGTCGTCGTGGAGTCGGATCGAGCGCGCCGCCGGCGCGAGCGAGAGGAGGCCGAGAAGGCGCTGCTCATGGCGGAAATGAAGAAAGCCAAGGACGTGGCGCGTAACAAGAACAAGATCCAGCGGCCCGATGACGAGGACGACGAAAATGACACGGGGGACGCGCGCAAGCTGCGTATCGTCGTGGACGAAGACGTGCTCAAGGACGAGTCGCCCGCCACGACGTCGTCGCCATCTGACAAGAAGTCGCGAGACGATTGCGGCAAGAAGAGCTCAAAGAGCGAAAGCGGCGGCAACAAAAAAGCGAAAGCGAAGGGAGAAGGCGGAAGCCACGGCAACACCAAGTTGTTGTCGTCGTCGTCTGCTGACGGCAAGGACAAGGAAAAGGACAAGGACAAGGACAAGGATCGCCAGTGGCGGGCGCGCCCGCTGCCTAAGAAGGCGCCCAGCATCTCGTCGCAGCTGCGCACCCAGAAGCTCAAGACGTTTGACGACGACTGGCTGCCAGCCGAGTGTCTCAGCGACGACGTGTTCCTGAGCGTCGTCAAGAACTGCCCGGTACAGGAGATCATCCTCGGCGCCGACTCGGCGCGTCGCGTGCGCAAGGACGCGACAGGCTCGTCGGCGAACCTCACCTCGTCGCGCGAGACCAATCTCAATGCGGCGAAGAAGCGGCGCGGCGGCAGCCCCAGCTCGGAGAATCTCTACCTTGAGCGAACGCGCGATCGCCGCAGCGTGCAGATGGGGGTGGACGACATCGACGTCGGCCGAAACTCGTCCGCCTCGTCGTCTTCCACATCGACGACACGACGCGTACTTGGATCGCCCTTTGCCTCGTCGTCGTCTGCCACCCTGCCGCCGCCGGGCTCCTTCACCACGCGCTCGTTCTCGTCGTCCATTTCGACGCCTCGCGGCAGCGGGATCGCCGCTGCCACCATCCCTCCGGCGATCTCCATCGACGCCCTACAGAAGGCCGCCGCGTCAGGCGGCCTCAATGAGCTGACACATCTCAGCCTGAAGCGCTATGAGGCACGTCTGCGTGTGTGGGTGCGTGCGTGCGTGCAATGTGGCTGACCGGCAATGTGACACGATGCAGGATATAACGGATTCGCAGCTCGAGTCGATCCTACGCATCCAGCACACGAACCTGACCTCGCTCCGGCTCGAGGGCTGCCCGCAGCTGTCCGACAAGACTCTCCAGCACTTGTCGTCGTCCATGTTCGGACCCAACCTGCGGCACCTCTCCTTCAAGAACTGCCCGCGCATCACCAACCGCGGCGTGCTCGACCTGATCAAGACCACCACCAATCTGGTGTCGCTCTGTCTCGACGGCTGCGAGAAGATTTCCAACAAGCCCATCATCCACATGGCCAAGTGTACGCCCACTCCCTGCATCATCTCGCTCGTGCAGCACGTTCGCTCCGTCACTTACCCACGCACACGCACGCACACACACACACACACACACACGCGACACACGCAGGTTGTCCGAATCTACGCCATCTGTCGTTGATGGGCTGCAAGAAGATATCGGACAAGTCCATCATGGAGATCGCCAATCACACGACCAACCTCGCGTCCCTGCGGGTCTCTTCGGACCGCGTCACCGGTACGCGCATGCGACACATCATCATCATCATCGTCTCTCTCTCTCTCTCTGACTTGGCATGCACGCCACTCACGCGGACGGTTGTGCGTGTAGACGCGTCGATGATCTTGATGGGGAAGAAGCTGCCTCAGCTCTACTCGCTCACGATGGCCAACTGCAACATCACCAACGACGTACGCGTACCTCACATCGCCTCTCGACTCTGTCTCTCTCTGCGCCTGATGACTCACTCCCCCTCAACGCGCGCCTCAACAACAACAACAACAACAGGGGCTGCAGGCGGTGTGTTGGGGCGTGGCGGCGTCGCAGCTGACGCACCTGTGCCTGGTGGAGTGCGACAAGGTCGGAGGCAAGGAGCAGCTCATGTTCAACATCCTCAACAAGTGCCCCAACCTGCTCTACCTCCACGTCAAGAAGTCCTCGCCCACGTCCCACAAGAAATGAGAGGAGACCCCAGCCGTCGCCGCGTCGCGGACACGAGGAAGAGGGCGCATAGGTGCTCTCTCTCTCTCTCTCTCTCTCTCTCTGACTACACATCAACATCTCTACTGCAATGTACACCTTCATCAAAAGATCGCACACGCGCGCGCGTTGGTGGAAGTCGGGATTTGTCCTTGCACCTTCCATATCTGGTCGATCATAGCTTTATTTGGCAAAACGTTTCCGTGAAACTGTCGCTTTTAAACAAACGTTATTCTTACGATCAAGAGAAAGAAAAAAAAGAACAAGAAGCTCTCACCAGACATGACCGCCAAGCCCGCAGTCTCGTTCGCCTTGGTGGCCAGCTGGTTCGTGGTTGTCGTCGTCCTGGCCCTCGCGGCCCTTGTGCCCGCCGTTAGCGCTGGTGAAATCGTCGCGTGCGATGGCGTCTCGAGCGGATACTGGGACATCTACGCAGGCTCTGAGGGAGACGGGCTTTTATGGTCTGGTGCCAGAGGGCGGTCAGGGGGGCAGCGACATGCGCCAGAGCTCCCCATGGCGCCAACTGAGAGGCCGGGCTGGCGGCGGTGCAGCTGCCAGTGATGTTGGTGAGCGCGGTTGAATCGAGGTAGGGGTCCCAGCTTGTGATGTTTGATCTGCAGGTCGTGTAGGCAAAGTTGCAGTACCGTAAGGTGTCATCAGCTCTGATCCCTTCCATGATGTACCGGGTGGTTCCACCACCGGTGGCACAGAAGGTCAGCATGTAGGTCTGATTGGCGTCAAGCGCGACTAGCGAGCCAACGTCAGCTGTCACGGATTGATAGAGAGAGGAAGAAGCTGTGGGTAACAGCGCTGAGATGTCGACCGAGGCCAGGGTTGCGCTGTCGCCGTAGACCACTCCAAAGGCGGTCGTGGGTGTCCCGTTGTAGCTGTCAGTGCAGAGCCAGAAGGTGAAGCTCCTCACCTGGCGCAGCCCGGTGATGCAGCTTCCGTAGCAGTCAGACGCTGAACCTGTTGGAAGAGTCTCAACGACAAAGGAGACGACCAAGTCAACGAACTCAAGCAGGGCGGCAGCGAGACGGCAACTGACAGCATCAAGAAGCAATTGCAAGACATTCAAGAAGACGTGAGTCCAGGAGGAGTCATTCTGACAGTACGCTCTCACTCTGCGTCGTTCCAGCCACTTGACCCCTTGAAACAATGCCGGTCAAGATCAGGTTCTCAACAGGACGCTCATCTACACCGGCCAGATCAACATCAACACCAACAATGAAGAGCACAAGAAGTGCAAGAAGAAAATTAAGAAGTGGGATAAGTGAGCCATGAAAGCACTCAGCATCATCCTCCACTCACTACACCCTTCACTGCTGCCATATGTAGGATGCAAGGCCAATCCAAGGCAGGTCTACCTTGCTCTCTATCATCAATTCCATCCACAGACACACACATATCAGCATCTGTTGTTCAAACAGCTCACTCAGAGCAAGATGAACACAGACGACACAATCAACTCCTACCTCAATCAAACAACCGGTCTGGTGGCAAAGCTCACATCAGCAGGATGCCCATTCCCCAAAGCAATGATTGGACTCTTCATCCTCAAAGGACTCCCAGAGGAGTACACCTCAATCAACTCAGCCATCAACACCTGAGGCAAGGCCATCACCCTGAGGTGGCTCACAGTGACACTCCTCCAAGAGGAAGCAACAATCAACACCAGGAGGGCCAACACCAGGGTCCAGAAACCAAGCCTGGCTCTCATTGTGCAGCACCAGGTCAACAAGGGTAGCTTCAGCTCACAAGCAGTTGAAGGAGGTGCATCAGGGCATGGGGCTGTGGGAGGACAGAAGCCAAGGCCTAGCTGTAGTCACTGCTTCAAGCAGGGCCACACAATCAATAAGTGCTGGGCGCTTCATGGAAAGCCCAAGCACAGCAGGAAGACAACAACAGCACCAGCCAGGGTCAACATGGCCCATGTCAAGACTGCCTCCATTGCACTTGAGCAGTCCAGTCCTTGCCCCACAGGTACAAGGAACTCATATGATGTGTGGCTATGGGATTCAGGTGCATCTGCATTGATGACACCCAATGTGTCCCTGCTACACAATCTTTGACCCCCAACCCAGGCTACTAAAGTACAACTCAGAGATGGACAGCTCATCAACGTCCAAGCACAAGGGGATCTCTACAGCACCACATCAGTCAATGGAAAGACACTCAAGCTGTTCTTCCCAAACATACTCCACATCCCCAGCCTCAGACAAAACCTTCTGTCCATGTATGAGATTCTTAGCCATGGGTATCACATCCATGGGTTCATCATTGAGCAAGAACAGAGCAGTGCCCCTCTGATTGTCAGACATGCACAGAACAAGCTCACCTACATCACACTCAGCGCCGCTGGGAGAGTTGAACATGTTAACACTGTGGTCAAAGAGCACACTGACAAGGAGGAGCACCTGAAGGATGACAGCACTTGCATGGCTGAAGTGCCTGCCCAGGAAACTGGAGGTTCTAACAGGGTGCTCATGATCAATGAAGCACACCAGCACTATGGCCATATCAGTGAGGAGCAGCTACAACAGATGGCCACATCGTCCAGCAACATCCAGATCACCACTGGCACCAAGCTCTCACAATGCCCATTGTGCAAGCTGACCAAGAGGCCTTGAGCGGTGATTGGAAAGGGACCTGCCCAGCAAGCCACCACATTTGGAGAGCTTTGGCATGCTGATGTAGTCAGCATACCTATGATGTTGCTAGGAGGAAAAACAGGATAGGACGAAGGATGAAGCAAGCATCAAGTTTGAAGAAGTCTTGAATGGTCTCCCTGCAGGCACATATCCACAAGCTTCACACCAACTTCAGAGGCAAGTTTGTTGGCAAGGCATTTGTCATCATGGAGTTACACTAGAAACAACTCCACCATACATGGCTGAGTACAACAGCATGGCAGAACACTCTGGTAGAACTGCAATGGAAATGGTGCAAGTCATCATCAAAGCCTCCAGAGTGCCAAAAACTCTGTGGGCTGAGGCACTACACTTCACTACCAGAGTCATCAACTCAGCCCTGACTAAGGCCAATGCTGGGCACTCACCTCATGAGGTCTGGTTCAGCGTGTCACCAAAGCTGGCTATTCTTCAGCCATTCAGGAGCAAGGGCTATCTACACATGCCACAGAGGCTTTGAAATAAGCTCAACAACGCCTCCAAGGTCATCCAGTACCTTGGGCCAGCAAGAGATCACTCTCATTCTTGAGTGTGGATTGTGGGCACATGCTTGGTCACTGAGTTGCACTCTGTAGTGTTTCATTGTGAGCCCATACTGTCAGCCAATGATGCAGCACTGCACTGCCAGTACCTGTGGTGGTGCATGTGACTGGGCCATTGGTGGTGGACTCCAAAGGAGATCATTGTGACAACAATTTGAACATCGCAGCCAGTGGAACTGGCAAGCTGCAAGGTTGGGCTCTTACTGAGTCTATCCTACCCTGTATCTGGTTGGAGGACGTCCCTGGACGCAGCTGTCTGCCTTGTTGAGGTCCTCTTGCCAGAGGGCCAATCACATGGTCATCACATAAACAGAAGAGCATCTCCACATCATCATGCAAAGCCAAACTTCTTGCCCTTTCAAGCACAACAATCCTAGCTCTCTACCTACAATGATACTTCAAGCCACTACATCTCCCAACATCTAATCCAATCACAATCTTCTGCAACAGTCAGAGTGCCCTAGCCATGGCAGAACATGAGAGGAGACAGTTGTTCCACTCTCAGTTTAAACATCTCAA
>CDFA01020860.1:0-11422 GCA_000826305.1 Acanthamoeba healyi
AGGTTCGGCCAAGTGGTCGCCGACGGGCAAGCACGAGTTCAGCTTCGAAGTCGTCACGCCGCACTATCGCCGCAAGTTCGCGGCGGCCACCAGCGAAGAGTGCAAGGAGTGGATCAAGGCCATCAACCTGCACTGCATCAACTCTGTCGACCAGTTCCCCTTCGAGAGCACTCTCCCTCTCCACGACGTGAGTCGCTCCTCTCTCGCTCATGTGTGCAGGCAATGCAGTGCGTGCAGGCGCATGCGATGGTGACTGACACCGTGTGTTCGCTTTGCAGAGGATCAACGCGCGCTGGCTGGTGGACGGCAAGGACACGTTCAAGGAGATGGCGCGCGCCATCCGCAACGCCAAGGAGTCCATCTTCATCGCCGACTGGTTCTTCTCGGCCGAGATCTATCTCATACGCGAGAACGAGATCACCGGTTCGACGTCCATACGCACGATGCACTCGCGGCAGAGTGTTCACGCTGAGCTCACGACGGGGTGTGATGTGGCGGTATGACAGGCGCAACGGAGATGCGGGAGGAGGACAGGCTGGACATGATGCTGCAGCGCAAGGCCAATGAGGGTGTGCAGATCTGCGTGCTGATCTGGAACGAGACCAAGGTGGCGGTCAACCTCAACTCGCAGCACTCGCAGCAGTACCTGGAGAACCTCCACCCGTCGATCAAGATCATCCGCCATCCGCTCGTCGCGCCCGTCAAGTGGTCCCACCACCAGAAGATTCTCGTCGTCGATCAGGACTACGCCGTACGACGATCTACTCCATTCCCTGCGTGCGTGCGTGGTACTCACGTGCGTGTGTGGCGCGCTGTTGCTGTGAGAAACGCAGTTCGTGGGAGGATTGGACTTGGCGATGGGGCGGTGGGACGATCAATCCCATCGCATCACCGACTCGCGGCCGCCCTACAGGTGGCCCGGCAAGGTACGTCACACACGCGGCGTTCTAGACGATGGACAATAACTTGACCTAACGCGCTGACACGTCGATGCAGGACTACTACAATCCGTTAGTGACGGGCGTGAACAACATACAGAGGCCCGACGTGGACTACTTCGACCGCACCATGAACCCGCGCATGGCCTGGCATGACGTTCACACCGTATGCACCCTCTTCCCCTTGTTGGCGGTGCGCTCTGTGACGTCTTCGCTCACTCAGCCCACACCGTCTCCGGCATGACGCCATCAGGCGGTAGACGGCGATGCCGCACGAGATGTCGCCGCCAACTTCATTCAGCGATGGGTACACACGCATGCATCTCTCATACACCAGCGGAATCGTCTCATACGTGTGTGTCGTCGCAGAATCACCATCGGGAGGTGATCCAGGGCGTGACGCTGCCGTGGCTGCTGCCCAAGGCCGCCGTCGCCGCGCGCACCCACACCAACGTCGGCTATGGAACTTGCGAGGCGCAGGTGCTGCGGAGTACGTGCGAGTGGTCCATCGGTTCGGGTGCGCACACGGAGACCTCCATCCTCCACGCCTACCGCTATGCCATCTCGACTGCCGAGCACTTCATCTACATCGGTACTCTCATGCGCGTTCCTGTGCCTCGTGTGCGTGAGCCGATGTCTCATTGCTGTGACATGCGTGCCGCCGCATCACAGAGAACCAGTTCTTCATCAGTTCGACGGCAGGTGCGCCGGTGGAGAACGACATCGTGGCGGCTATCTTCGAGCGCATCCGCAAGGCCGTAAAAGAGGGACAGGTGTTCCGCGTGGTGGTCATCCTTCCCGTGCATCCTGACGGCACCTACGCCACGTCTGCCAGCGTGCGCAACATCATGCGGTACGCCTGATCAGGCGCTGGACAATGCTGTTCGTGCGTGTGCGTACGTTGTACTGACCAAGCGCTGTGTGCCACGCAGATGGAACTACCATACGATCACGCGCGGCGGCACCTCCATTCTCGAGCGCTTTGCAAAGTGCGTACCACTGAATGCGGTCGCGGGAGGGACGCGTCAGAGCTAACGTGCGTGTCGCCCACAACAGGGAGTTCCCGGACAAAACCGCCAGCGATTACATCGTCTTCTGCGCCCTACGAACTTAGTGCGCACTCTTCACGCTCCATTGTGGTGTTGTACCTGGGCTCACGCACTCGCCTTTCGGATACATGTGACAGTGATTTCCTGGACCGGGGCACGGCAGTGACGGAGCAGATCTACATTCACTCCAAGCTGCTGATTGTCGATGATCGCCTCGTCATCTGCGGTTCGGCTAACATCAACGACCGCTCCATGCTCGGCAAAAGGCACACCTCCCTGCTCTTCGCTTCGCTCTCTTTCTCTCTCTCTCTCCCCTCTCGATTGAGAGTGTTGAGGGCGCCGCTAACTGTTAGGGGACCTCCCTGCGTGCAGGGATTCGGAGATCTGCGTGATGATCAACGACACCGACTTTGTGGACTCGCGCATGAACGGAGTGTACGCAGTGCATCACCGCTTCCCCTTGTCTGACGGACGCGTGAGAGTTGATGACCTGATCACGTGAATGGCGCGTTTGTGGACTGCAGACCCTACAAGAAGTGCCGCTTCGCCTACGACCTGCGAAGAAGCCTCTGGCGCGAGGTACGCGGTCCCTCCGTGCAGTCTCGTGTGCATGCTGGCGCACCATGGAGAGAGCGTTGGCTGACTGTCGATCCAGCACCTGGGGCTGTTTGAGCACGAGATGGACAACATCGACGACCCCGTGTGCGAGGCCACATTCAAGTACGCATCCTCCCCCACCCCAGTCGTGCGCGCCTGCGCCGTACCCTATCGCTCACTCCGCGTGCGTGATACCACACCACACAGAGGCGAGTGGTGCGCGAGAATGGATGCCAACGACAAGATCTACGGCGAGGTACGCCAGCACCCGCACTTGCCGCCTCACACGCGCACGCGGGGGCGCGACATGCAAACGTGATGTTGTTTGGTGAGTGTGTGTGTATACATGCTAACTGCGGCCTGTGCAGGTGTTCCCGGTGGTGGCGCACGACTCGATTCCGTGCCTGCTGTTCCTGAAGGACTGGAGCGCGACCATCAACGAGCAGGAGTGCGGCATCAAGAAGAGCCACCTCATGACCATCCGCGGCCACCTCACCCGCTTCCCCCTCTCCTTCCTCCAGCACGAGGACCTCGGTACCTCGCCCCCCACCTCCACCTCCACGTGAAGCGGTCATGCACTGTGCGACGAATGGCGTCCCTGACAACAACTGCTGCTGCTGTCCATGTGATGTCGTCGCAACAGCGCCCAACCGAGCGGACATCAAGAACTTTGACCTCCTCTTCACCGACGAGGACGTGTTCACGTGAACGTGCCATCACGCACTGCCACCCGTCATACCTTCTTCTTCTTTGGCTCTGAGTATGAATGAAGGCGAAGGTTTCGAGGACGCGTGCGTTGTTTGAGTCCGTTTCATGTTTGTGCAGAGGGGCAAGGAGGGTACGTGTGAACGCAGAGAGAGCTTAGAGGGCGGCCTTGTCCTCGGCGGCGAAGAAGCCCTCAAGGTCGTTGATGAGGTCGGTGGAGCCGAGGAAGACGGGGCAGCGGTCGTGGATGCCCTTGGGCTCGATGTCCAGGATGCGGCCGGTGCCGGTGGTGCCCTTGCCGCCGGCCTGCTCCATGAGGAAGGCCATCGGGTTGGCCTCGTAGAGGAGACGCAGCTTGCCCTGCTTGGATCGCTTGTCGGCCGGGTACATGAAGATGCCTCCGTAGACCAGCGTCCTGTGCACGTCCGCCACCATGCTAGCACCATCGCAACACGCCACAGCCGTACGCCGTCAGATGATTGTGTGCATGCACGCGCACGTGAGAAGAGAGTGGTGCGAGGTACCTGCCGACGTAACGGAGAGAGAAGGGGTTGCCCTTGGGCGGATTCTTGACGCTGTCTACGTATCGCGTAACCGGCTCGTACCAGAAGGCGCTGTTGCCCTCGTTGACGGAGTAGATGTTGCCCTTGGGCGGGACTCGGATGTTGGGGTGCGTGAGCACAAACTCACCGGCCGTTGTGTCGAGAGTGAATCCGTTGACGCCGTTGCCGGAGCTCAGCACAAGCATGGTAGCCGTGCCGTAGAGCGTGTAGCCTGCAGCAACCTGTGTGTATGGGCGGCGCGGTGGAGGCGTGGTGAAGATCATCAGCAAACGCTCAATAGCCACGCATCCCTCTCAAGCGACGACGTACGAGGTTGCTGCCGGGCTGGAGGAGATCTTGCATGTAATCAGCGGTGGCCACGCCCTTGGCCGTCTTGCGGTGGTAGATTCCGAAGATGGTGCCTGTTTAAACGAGCAACCGAGTGAGCAACACCATCACTGGGTGTTACTGGGCGGTAGCACGCACCGATGGAGACGTTGGCATCGATGTTGGACGAGCCGTCGAGCGGATCGAAGACGGCGACGTACTTGCCCAGAGAAGCCTCGACCACGATCGGGTGCTCGTTCTCCTCGCTGTCGAGTTGGCACAAGTTGAGCTAAACGGCACACGACGAGGAGGGAAGCGCGAAGGAACGAGACGCTAGGACGCTGGACGTTTTACCTGACCATGACGCTGACCTTCTTGCTGCGCTTGAGGGCGGTGATGAAGGCCTCGTTGGCAATAACGTCCAGCTTCTTCACCACTTCGCTGTTGTGGTCACAGAGCGGTTTGGAAAACAAAGAGGCCAAGGCAAAAAAAGATCAGTAATGGCACCACGGAGATGAACGGATCGTGGTGTGTAAAGGGGCGCGTACCCCTGCACGTTGGTAGTGCCCTCGACGCCATAGAGGTCGAAGATACCAGCAGCGCGCACCTGGGCCGAGACGTACTTGGACGCAATCTCGATGGCGTGCAGCAAAATCGACAAATCACCCTGCACCGCGTAGCCAAAAGGCACCAAGTCAACGAGGGGCTAATCTCAAAAACACATTTGTGTTTGTAGCTGCACACGGCTCTCTGGCGATGCGTACCTGGGCAGTGGGGTGGTGGTGCTGCTCCTCCAGGATGAACTGGGTGAGGGTCATGGGGTAGGCCTGTCTTCCTTGGGTCTCCATCGTGGTAGTGCGTGGGTGGGTCGAGTAAAGTCGAGTGGAGCGAGAGATTACAATCTGTAGCTTCGCGCGGTGCGTGTGCTGTGTTGCGTGTAGTGGCACTTTGTTCTTGCGGGCCGATAGCGTGGGATAGCGGAGGGCACCACGCCGGCAAAAAGCCTGCCGCCGCCACAGCGGGTACACCGCGAACCATGATGGCGGGAAGGTCCTGACGTCGACGGACACAAAGTCCCAGCTATCAGACGGAAATTCCGGCGGTAGTACCGCACAGTTCCCGCATGGTTCCGCGGTTGGGACAAGCAACCCCCCAACAGCATGCACATGTTGCGTTGGTGTTGATGTTGGTGTTGATGGTGCTCGTGAAGGGTGTGTATCTACAAGGAGTCGTCGTGATTGGGGTGAGGGCGTGTGCACACAAGAAACAAACGAGGGCGAAACAGGGGATCTGGGGGTCAGTGTGGGGCTTAGCTGTCAGTCTGCTGGAACGGGTTGCTCTCTGCGTGAGGTGCGCCAGTCACGCGATTAGGGGGAAGAGTGCACACTCACTTCGATCACGTGCAAAACGAGACGAGGAGGAGGAAGGTCGAACGAGTAACGTACTCTTTCTCCTTCTGACCGAGGTGGGCGAAGTGAAGGATTGGCTGGCACCAGGCGTGGTCTGCACTCCGGCGGATGGGCGAGTGCTCGACCTGGGTGTGCTGCCCTGCACGGGGGTCGGAGGCACCACAATCACTGCATGCCGTGACGGTACGCCATACGTGAGCAGGTGAGGTAGGGAGGTGCGAGTGCATCTCGCCGAGAGAGAGAGAGAGAGCACGAACCCGTAGGAGGAAAGGCCGGGAAGAGGAACGACGCCTCGTGGGTGTCTGGGCCTTCGGCTTGGATGGCCGCATCGGCCTTGGGCTTGGCCGTCTGCGACAGCATGAATCGCGTCTGCTCGTCGTACACCTGTGTGCAAACATAGAGGGAGGGAGGAGAGTTGAGCTGCGCGTCGTTGAGACTTGTGAGGGAGCGCGAGATCGGTACCCCCTTGAAGATGACCGCCTGGTCGTTCTTCCAGGCAGTGTACGTGTTGCTCATGAACATGATCTGCACACGCACACCAAAAGCAAAGAGTGAGCCGAATGCAAGAGTAAGAAGAGCTTCGTGGGTGTAGCCATCGTGTACCGACATGGCGATGGTAGCGGCGAAAACGAGGGCGAAGATGGTAGCCGTCAGATCGGAATCATCGGCCGCCAGCACCACGGCCACTTGCAGAGGAGAGAACAAGCTGCATACACGCACATTCAACGACAACGACGCGATAAGCCTGCCTGTTCATCGCGTAGGCCCAGGTGCGAGCCTGGTGACTGAGTGGACGGGGCTGGTACCAAAACACGGTTTGGGCGATGATAGGCGGGTCCCAGAGTTGGAGCTCGCACACCTCCGTGATCTCGTCTCTCGAAGCCTGTGTCCAGCGGCCGATGGACAAGAACACATCCAGGCGCACGCCCGTGTCAGTTTCGGGGCACGCAGACGATCACGGGTCGTGCACGCGAGGAGGTGTCGTACGGCAGCAGCGGCCTTGCGGGGGCTCTTGATGGTGGTGCGCAGGTTGGGCGACATGATGGGCTGGCCACATGTACGTGCGAGCGTTAGGGACGGCCGGGTAGAGAAGGGAGCATGTGGGAGAAGGGACGCGAACGCACCTGTGAGCCCGGCCTCTTGTAGAGCCGGTAGAGCTTCGTCTTGGTGAAGAAGCGCCAGGCAAAGACGCAGCTCAACAGCAACAGCCCCACGCCGAACGGCAGCTGCAGTACGCGCACGCGCAAGGCCGACCGGTGGTCAGAAGGTTTTTGAGGGGGGGGGGAGATCAAGCGGATCAAGGGGGTGGGGCATGGTGTACCCGCCAGGCTTGCGGAAGAGCAAACTTGGCCAGCAGCAAGATGACGTTGAGCGCAACTGCCGTGGAATACCTGACCAACGAATACCCATCGATTAGATCTCATTCCCTCTATGAGCGAAGGCAGAGAGGGAGGACGCGAGAGAAGCATCCATAAAGAAAGGGGAAAGTTGGATGGAGGCAGCAAGTAGCGGGGGGGGGATGCTGCACCCAATTTCTTTGTAGGTAGAATCGGCAGAGGACTGGAAGGTCTCGACGAGGTCGTCGTAGGAGGCGATGGGGTGCAGCAGTACCTGCCACCACCTCCACGGTTGCTCATCTCCCGCGCCATCGCCGTCCATGTCCGGGTTGCTCATCCCGCAGTCGTTTGGCTGCTCAAATTGATATATCATTTTAATTTGTTCGGCACATCTTTTTGGACTGCTCGGAAGAAATTAATTTTCCCTCCAAGTTTTACTTGGTGCAAAATCTTTGTCACAGCATGAGTGAGTTGTTGGTGCATACCACAACAAAGACCATATCATAGTAGCTCTATGAGATGGAAAAGAGCACCATAAAAGCAGCATGCCAAAAGGATTCAGTAGCAAAATTCACTCTACCTGCATGCAGCCCATTGTGATGTACTCAGGGGTGTATCTCACTAACCACAACTCAGGGACCTGCCCAAGCATGTCAAGCATCATCTGTGAAATGATGAGAAATTCTTTTTCAGACTTGGACAACAGAAAAAGACTTTTCAAACTTGCCGACAACAACAACATGGAGGGAGCATCTGCTGGCGACGGCCTGCCGCACCACCAGCCGCTGTCCACGCTGCCCGCACGGTCGCGGGAGAAGCGACCAGAGGCCAACCACTACTTCTACGACCCGGCCCTCTTCCCGCACCTCGACGTGCTCACGCGGCACGCCGACCTCATCCTCGGGGAGCTCCGTGCCGCGCTCGGGTCGGGCATCGTCTCTGCCGACTCGCGCAACGGGGCCGAGCTGTCCGGCGTCTGGTGCGAGGACAAGCAATTCGACGACTTTTATCAACGCACCAAAAATCAGCAGGTGCACCTTCCCCCCCCCCCGCCGCGCGCTTGCCATCTCTTGTGGTCGAGCTAATCGTCCGCTTGGGGCGCTGCACGTGGTGGTCGGTGGTGCACAGGGATGGCTGCACTGGTGGTCGGTGAACAACCCGGACCGGCCCAACAGCGACTGGACCATCTTCGGGCTCATGAACAACGGCAAGTACATGACCGAGAACTGCGCGGTACCCCTCTCTCCGCCCATGGACTCTCTTTGTGTGTGTCCCGTTTCGCTTGCTCTGGTCGTCTTTGTGTGGGGTCGCAGCGCTGCTCACGCTTTCTCTGTGTGTGCGCTGGTTGATCGTGTGCGCAGCTGTGCCCGCAAACGACGAAGCTCTTGGAGCAAGTGCCGGGCATCCGGGTGGCGGGCTTCTCTCGCATCCAGCCCCGATCCGGCATCGACACGCACAAGGGATTCACCGGTGTGCCCTCCATCCCTCCCTTCGCGAAGCCGTCGCGCATATGGGCATGAGCAAGCTCTTGTGTGTGTGTGTGTGTGTGTGTGTGGGAGCGACTGCGCGTATAATGCACGCGGTGAGGAAACGGGGCTGACAACGTGGCGAATAGGTCGCATGTATGGAGCGCTGGCCTATCACTTGGGTCTGCTGATTCCGCCCTCGGGCGCCAGTCTCGTGTGTGGACCTGAAGGTACTAGAGCGTGCCGATCATGTTGGTGTTATACCGGTCATCCATATGTATGGCCATGAATGCTAATGCGGGTCCTGGTGCGTCGTGCAGTACATCATTGGCAAAACGCGGGAGAGGTGATCGTCTTTGACGACACCTACCCACACTCGGCCTGGAACGACAGCGACTCAGAACGGATCATCCTGTACATAGATTTCAAAGTTCCAGAGGTACGCTCGCGCCCTCTGTGACTGCTTTGCAGGATGAGCGATGGTTCATCTCTGCCGGCGTCTCATCTGGACATGCCGTGTGTCGGTCGCCCGTAATGCGCAGGGCCTCGTGTCCAGTCTCCCGCCACTGAACTTGAGCGAGTTTGAGTCGGAGTCGGACTCAGACTCTGATGACGCGGAGCAGCAGAGACAGCTCGAGGAATGGCTCAACCTTGCGTACGTTTCTCCCCCCGGCCTGTCGATCCTCACTCCCTTCCGTTCCGGACTGATCTAGTTGCTTCCACATAGGAGAGGCAAGAAGAACTGAGCCGCGAGCGCTGTACCACACATCTGCACGGTGATGCGCCGCACCAACAGGCCAAGCGTGCCACACATTTTTGAGAATTTCTTCTGGCCTATTTCCCCGCACGTCAAACGAGAAAATGCGATTCCTTTATTTTTCTGTGGCCGTAAGTGTCGACTGGCGCTGCGCGATTTCGCATCATCATCGCCAAGCCGGCAAAATCTACGTACACACATAGACATCATGGCTGAAGTAGAGGCCGAAGTAGCGCTTTTCGATCCCACGCAAAAGAAGAAGAAGAGGCCGAGGAAGCCCGCCGCGGACGCGACCACAAGCGAGGAGGCAAAGGCTACCGATGCCGCCCCCGCGCAGGCCACATCCGACGAGGTCGCCCCCTCGACGTCCACCAATGGCGAGGATGCCTCGGCCAAGGCCGACATGGAGGACTACTCGTACGAGACCCTCCTTCACCGCGTATTCGAGCTCGTTGGCGATAAGCCCGATCAGAAGCGATCCAAGCGCGTGCCGCTGCCCGAGGCCTTCCTCGTGGGTACCAGCAAGACGCTGTGGTCCAACTTCCCGGCCATCGTGAAGGCCCTCAATCGCAACCCCCAGCATCTGCTGACCTACGTCATCGTCGAGTTGGGTACGACCGCCAATTTGGACGCGAGCGGTCGCGTCGTGATCAAGGGACGCTTCATCCCCAAGCAGCTCGAGTCGCTGCTCAAGAAGTACATCGACGAGTACGTCGTGTGCAAGACCTGCAAGGGACGCGACACCATGCTCAAGAGGGAGAACCGTCTCCATTTCCTCGTCTGCCAATCTGCCGTCTGCGGTTCCTCTCGCTCCGTGCCGCCCCTCAACAAGGGTTACGTGCACAACATCCGCCGTAAGAAGGGCAACTAAATCGAAACAACACCTTTTTGCTTTTCTCAAAACACACCCCCATCCCATTTTCTCTCCCCCCTTTGCTGTCCATCTCTCTCGCTCCGTCCTCATCATCTGTGACGACCTCACCTGTACACACAAACGCACCCCTCTTCGCGTGAAGACGAACCGAACAGAACGCTTAGCCCACATACCCCCATCGTCTATTCTCTACAACATGTCCACCCTCTACGAGAAGAACAGTGTGCAGCGTCGCAGGGAGGTGTCGTAGACTTCACGAAGGCGTGCACACAGGGAAGGGCGACAAAGAAACAGCAGTGCTAACGCAAAGGGTGATCGATAACACTGATGATGAGGGTGTAGAGCTCATGAAGGCAAGGTGCACAGGGAAGAGAGAGAGAGAGCAATGTGCGCAAGGGGGGTGACGATAACACATGATGGGTTTATGCACGGAGCCCCACCAGCCAGTAGTGTGCAATGGGTAGCTGTGTGAAAGTGATGGAGCGTGGCCAGCGATCGACTGGCGCGCCACCACACTACGCACATATGTCCTGTGCGCGTGGAGGGATGTGATGCAGAGTTGAGCTGGCTTAGGCGCCCCTCATGGCGCCGCCGGGCTGCTGCTGGTGGTTGTAGTCCTTGTGTCGGAGGTGAGGCTCTCCCTTGTAGTTCTCGTGCTTCTGCTTCTGGGCCAGCGTGTCCATCTGCTTCTGCTTGTTGAACTGGGCCTTGTCCTTGGCCACGTCAAGCGGCTCCCTGGAGTCAGCCGTGAGGAGCTCGGCCTTTAGGTCGGCAGCTGCATTGCACACACAACCCACACAACAAACAATCAGGAATGTCAACGATCAGGAATAAGTGTCACAGGTTGCTCCTCGGTTATGGGGTGCTGTGAGCGGGGTTTACCCTTATGTTCCTGGGTCTTGTTGAGGTCAGACATGTTGGTTGGGTAAGTTGTTGGTTGTGTGCATTCAGGCCTCCATCCCCAGCTTTTGTGTGCTGGCCCAAAAGACCGACGAGCCCACCAACGAAAAAACAAAGCAGACGAACCAATCGAACCGCGGCAGTTCTGAATGCTTAACATTTCGTTGTTTAAATTCCTTGTCATATCATTTCTTTTCTTTACCGGATCAAAAGAAACAAAACAATTTCATTTCGAAAATCAAGGGCAATGTCGGCTCGGGGCGTGCGCACGATTATCAGGCCGGTGAACAAGGGGACCTACATGGGCCGCCTCAACCAGTTCTGGAAGGAGGTGACCCTCGAGGAGCCCGCCATTTCCATCTCCTTCTTCCTCGGCGGCCTCGGTAATTTCCCCCCCCCAAAAATGATATAAATAAAATTTCGACGCTCTCCATGCTGACCTTGCGTGCACCGCGTGCAGGTGTTGCGATCACGTTCCTCTCGATGCCCAAGATCCGTGGCCTGCTCGTTCCCTACAAGTC
>CDFA01020865.1:0-21382 GCA_000826305.1 Acanthamoeba healyi
GCAAAAGCTGGGTGTTTGGGTCATGGAGCAGAAAAAGCCATTTCTCCTGCCCGGGCGACAGCCAGCGGCCAAGATCACCGACTGATTCGCCCCGTACCCCACGACCGCAAAATCAACGCACATGGCTGGATGAACGCGGCCAGAGGAGACAACGTGGTACCCGCCAAAACATGGGCACTCAAAGGTACCCCTCGTTTGAATCCGGACTCTTGTCGCTGCCTAACGCCCCGCTCGCACCCCACGTTCTCGCTCTCCACTCACTCCCTGCGTTCTCGCTCTCCCCGCTCCCTGCGCTCCCCACCCTCTCACTCTCCTGCTCACTCCCCGCTCACTCATCTCTCCCTACTCTCTCTGCCTCACACTCCCACTTTCTCCTTGCCTCACCCACTCACTCAACCACACCCATAGTCACGGTCACGGTCACGGTCACGGTCACGGTCACGGTCACGGTCACGTCCATGGTCACTCTCACGTCCATGGTCATGCCCACGCCCACGCCCACGCCCACGCCCACGCCCACGCCCACGCCCACGCCCACGCCCACGCCCACACTCACCCCCAGGGTCACACCTACGCCCACGGTCACACCTACGCCCACGGTCACGGAAATGCCCATGGTCACACCTACGGTCACGGTCACGCCTACGCCCACGCCCACGGTCAGTGGGCTAATGCACAGCCTCACTGTCACACATGGCCTTGCTCACAGCTTCATCCTCGGTGCCTTTCCCTCACTCCACCACGCACAGCCTCTCCTCACACTCCCACTCACACACTCTCTCTCCTCTCTCATCCCGCTCGCTCTCCCTGCTCCTCCGTCGCTGCGCCCAATAAATCATTTATTTAATCATTTCACCCAAACGTTTCGCCATCGTTTTCGCAAACTGAAACTTCGTTCCGCGTTGTCCACTGTCATAGCCGAACTGGAGGACTAGCCCTTCAGGCGGCGTCCTCCACTATCGGCCAAGCAGTGGAACTCGTGGCGATTAAAAATTCCGGCCCCCGGCAAAATCCGGCCGGCGGCCGTCAAGGGGTTTTGCTGTTGGCCACAATACTCAGGATTCCTCGGCCGCGGCCAATGGGCGCGCGCACGAAAGGCGCCCAAATTTTCGTTTTAAATCGCCGCGAATTCCACTGCCATAAAATTAGTGGAGGACGCCGCCTTCAGGGCGCGTGTAGTAGTTTCGGTTTGACCGTGGCCTGGCGCGGGATTTCGCGGGCCCGAACTGGGCAAAAACGGGGCGCGCGACGGCCGAAATACGGCAGGCGGTTTTTGCAGGGATAAATGACCCGGTTCTTCAAATTTTTGCGCGATTGCCAGTTCGGTGGCCGGAAAAATGACCCGGTTCTTCAAATTCTTTGCGTCCCCCCCTGGAACCGGGTCATTTTGGCCCGCAAAATCCGGCCGCCCTTTTTCGGCCGATTTGAAAATTCATTTTTCACCACTGTCATACGATGGCGTGGGCGATGCCGTGGGCTGAACACGTTGGCACGCACGATGACAGGCCGGTTGTGGTGCCGTAGAGCGCGCCGGCGGTGAGCCGACAGCAGGAGCGCGTGAAAGAGAAGGCAGGCGAGCCAAGATGACGAAGATGGCGGCTACGCGGGGCAGTTCGTGCCCGTGATTATTGATTTAAATAATAATAAACAAATGAACAAAGAAAAGACGATTTTCAAGGCGCTGAGGTCAAGGCGGGATAAAGCGTGGTGCTGCTGGAATCCTGAGTATCGTGCGCATGATACTCAGGATTCCTTAATTTCTGGGATTTATGGGAGCGTAGTAGGCCCGCGTCAACAGCGGTCGACAATTATAGGGTTTTTGTTTTCTGGCTTGAACCCACGACGAACCTGCTGCGGCCACAGTCATTTTGATACTGCGAGACGGGCCCTTAAGGCGGCGTCCTCCACTAATTTCATGGCAGTGGAACTCGCGGCGATTTAAAACGAAAATTTGGGCGCGCCTTTTGTGCGCGCGCGGCCATTGGCCGCGGCCGTGGAATCCTGAGTATTGTGGCCACAATACTCAGGATTCCAACGGGCGACCAATAGCAAAACCCCTCGACAGCCGCCGGCCGGATTTTGCCGGGGGCCGGAATTTCAAATCGCCACGAGTTCCACTGCTTGGCGGATAGTGGAGGACGCCGCCTTAAGGCCCGTTCCAGTGTTTACCTGAATGGTCTGCGCGAAACGCGTTTGGGGAGCGCGTTTGGTCAAACGTTTGTGCCTGCCCGTTTCCTAGGCCGTACTAAACCCGGAAATATCCCGTTATCAATGGAATCCTGAGTATCGTGTAACACGATACTCAGGATTCCAGCGTTTTACGGGATATTGCCCGGTTTTTGGGCCTTTCGCCGCCCAATGGGATAAACCCTGGAACGGGGCCTTGAGGCGGACCTCGGTCCTTCAGTTCCCCGTCCCCCAGTTTTTAATTTCCGAAGAAATTCACTAACCCTGCCAAAAGCTCCATGAAAATTTGAGTGAACAAACGTTTTTGTTGGTCACACTTTTTGTTTCAACGAAATTCACTAACCCTGCCAAAAAGTGCACGAAAATTCCAGAGAACTGCCCAATTGGAAATTCTGGGGGATGGGGCCTTGAGGCAGCGTCCTCCACTAATTTTTAAGCAGTGGAACTCGCGGCGATTTAAAACGAGAATTTGGGCGCGCGTTTCGTGCGCGCGGCCATTGGCCGCCGCTGAGGAATCCCGAGTATCGTATGCTCGCAATGACAGTGGAACTTGATGACACGAATGAAGGAATGCTGAGTAAAAAGATATGTGACCTAGAGTTGTTATGGAGGCCAACACCATCTGTTGTCTATCATTTTGTGGGGACTGCAGTTTGTGTGCTGTGTAACAATTATTTCATTGTAAGCAGGAATGCACCTAGCCAACCATGACCAATGCCTGTTCTGAACAGCACAACAGTTTTTGATTGTTTTTCTCTTGCAAACAAGGTCATGGCCAGTAGTGAAAGATCAGGTTGGGCATATGCCTCAGCTTGGCCATCAGCTTCGCAGTGTCCATGATGGTGTGCGGAAACGAGTCTGCGGTCCAGTGGTAAGGGGCCAGCATCTCATGATGGAAGTGGAACTCAACAAAGAGCTCGTCGATGAGTTCCAAAGCTCCAGTCTTGTAGAGGTGCGGTACGAGGTCCCACTCGCCTCCCTCGATGTCAATCTTGACCACGCAGTAGTCCCCTGGCTGAACATTAGTTATCAGCGTGTAGGCCAGGTCGCCCGGGGACTGGTCCGGCCTGGTGTGAATTTTCGCATTGAAGAACGTGATGCTGTCGAGCCACTTCTTCGCTTCGTCGAGGCTCAGATTGTACTCTGCCGCCGCTGTGCTTACGTTCGCCATGTTGAAGACATTCTTCAGCATCTCCCACACGAAGATGCGATCAAAGTTGACCGGATAGTTGAGCTTGAACCAGCCGACGCTCGTGGGGAACGTGTTCGCGCCAGCATCGAACATGATGCGCCTGGCGGGCAGCACAGCGTCGACGACGGCGCGCAGCGGCATGGCGTCCTCGCAGTCCGCGAGACGCGACTCGTGGTCGAATCCGTTGAGCTGGCACACGTACTTGTGCAGTGAGTGCGGCAGCATCCTGAGGTACCGCCGGTCCTCCACAGCGTCCCCTCCCCACCCACGCAGTATGGGGTCGGGCGGCGAGCGAAACAGGTTCTCCTTGAGGAGCGGCTCCACCTCGAGCCTGCGCAGCGGAAGCGAGAAGAAGTGTGTGATGTTGTAGGAGGCCAGCAGTGGCGACGAGAGCTCGTCCGCGCACTTGAAGACAACCGGGACGCGCTCTCCGTTATCCATCATCGTCCGGCAGTGCGGGGCAGGCTGGTGAACAGGCAGGTCCCTCTCCGTGTCCATCAGGCAGTAGAGGTACAGCATTGGGGCAAGCCCAAAGAAAACGACCAGGAACAATCCTTTTGCCATCATGGTGGTCGCCGCTGCGCTGTCCTTCCTCTTCATCCTTGTGGAGGGCTAGCCCTGTGTCTCTTTTGGGCAATTCTTCCCTTTTGTTGCATGT
Source organism: Acanthamoeba healyi (assembly GCA_000826305.1). Lineage (NCBI taxonomy): Eukaryota > Discosea > Longamoebia > Acanthamoebidae > Acanthamoeba > Acanthamoeba healyi. The sequence continues at coordinate 4,038 of CDFA01020865.1, forward strand.
GAAGCGTGAGTCACTATTGCCACAGATTGAGCGTGTGCGTGTGGCGTTGCCATTATGCACACGTTGGTGCGTTAGAACAACGTGTTCCGCTTACGGGTAGGCCAAGATACCAGTTACCGCATATCCCTAAGAACACGGATGTTTATTCCTGTGCGCAAAGAAACGCCAGAGAAATTAATTTATGTCTCCGGAAACTTTTGCACCAGTCAGAAAGCCAGGCCTGATAAAACATCCGGTGCGCAAATTATCCGTTTCAGCGAAATTGTCCAGTAGAAAAATCCGAAAATGTTATCCAATTTTCCGGCGCCACTCGGAAAATGGCTTGAAATTGGCATTTTTAACCGTATTCAAAGGGATATGAGCTTTACAGTTACCGAACCGAAAAACGGAAAAAGAATTGAAGATATGAAATGAATTTATAGAATGTTTAATTTAATGTTAATTTAATGTTAATTTTGAAATTTAGAGATATATTCCATGTCGGGAAAAGAAATTTTTTATATTTAATGTTTGCATCTTTGCGGCAGCATCGCCGCCAAGGTTGTGGACTTAGCGATGTAAACGCACAACATCGCAAAAACTGAAAGGCACAAGTTTTACATGCGGGTTGTGTCGTGTGCGTTATGGTGCTGCCACAACTACACTGTCACCGGTGAGGTCGCTGAGTCGTGCTCCATGGGATCGGGTAGTCCACTGCATTGTCCATTTTGTTGGTCGAACTCTCTACCATTGCTACTCCAACAGCATCAACGGGCCCGTCTAGAACCTCGCTCGTGCGTTGCATCTGCGATGAACCCTCGCAAGGGGTCCAGCGAAAAAGATTTAGTTAAAACAGTTATAAATCAACAAGACGAAGGTCGAGAGTCACATCAGGTCGCACGCCAGCCCGCGGGGGTGTGTGGAGGACATTACGTGTATTATCCAGCGTAAGGCTCAGTGATCTTGAGGTAGCGACGCCAGGCGTTTGTGACCTTCCTCGCTCCCACTGTTTTGTTGGTTCTGATCGAGTGCTACCTACGACACATATAGACCAGAAGACCGCCTACCATTGCTCTTGCACAAAGCCTAAGTGCGTTGCTTGCGCGACCCTCGCGCTCACTTGTGCGCGTGGCTATTGATATGTTCTTGGTGTGGTCAACGGTTGAGTGTTTAGCGTGTGCAGAACGACGTACACGGCCAACAGAGGAGAGGAACGGGCGTAGGTGGCACGTGGGACAGGTGCGCTGTGGTGCCTTGCGCGGCCAAACTCTGGCCGCAAGAGGAAACCAGGCACTGCGATCCGCGCATAAGCCCATTCCTACAGCCCGGGCAATGGTGTCGCCGCTTGAACTTGCTGCAACCGGCGTCCCACTCAGTCAGCGAACGCACTTCTCTTGCCCTTTATCGAAGCAGTTGCAGCGGCATCACCTACCATTCTATCTCTCTGTCTCTGTCTCTGGTTTCCCGCTTGCGATTGGCAATGGACACGGACGCGGTACCTGACTGACGAAGACAGTGAACCGCTGCTGCTGCCGCTGCCGCTGCCGCTGCTGCTGGGGAACCCCTGGAGCTCCGCGTACAAGCCGCTCGCCTTCGCCGTCCTCAATGCCCACGAGTTCGCCTCGCCAGCGTATTGACGAGAGCCCTTCCGCCTCACCTTGGTCGTTGATTCGTTGAGTCCTCAGCCCCTCGATCATTGTTGTGCAGAGCCTCTTGATCCCTGTCTTCCCCCACAGCCTGCATGTAGTAGTCCAGAGCTGTGCCTACGAAAGGAAGAGAAGGGCCACCACAGGCGGCAGGCAGCTACATAAGGAGGCGAGGTGTCCCGTTGCGCGCGGCAAGCGCGAGGACCAGAGAGCGAACTTACCCCATCGGTGGGCGTCCCCGCTCTGGGGGCTTGCCACACCCCACCACTGACCATTCAAGCGAGTGAAAGGTGCACCCCCCTTTAAGAGGGGTTGCATCACACTTGATGTGTAACGAGTCCGTCGTCTTGTCTCTTTCCTCTTTGAATCCTCTCCATATCCTACACTCATTATCGTCATCATCATCATCGGCCGAGAGAGGTTGCCCGCATCACAGACGCAACGCACGTGCAGCGAGGCTCTCTTCAACGGGGGGGCCCTCGTTGATGATGCTGCTGCCGCCCTGCCCGTACACAAGGACCTGCCTGCCGACTCCCTTGTCCGCCGCCGTGGAGAGATCATGTCTTGCCTCTTGTGGTGGCGGCGGCCTGTGTGGGCGGGGGGAGCGGTAGAAGCGTGGGTCAGACGTCGTGACGGTCAGAGACCACCATCTGAACAACAACAACAACTACAAGATGAAGATCGTCGAGAGACGGAGGGCACATCAGGTCACACGCCAGCCCGCGCGGGGCGTGTGTGGAGGCCGTTACCCGACTCAAGGCTCGGTGATCTTGAGGTAGCGACGCCGGGCGTTGGTGAACCAGTTGGAGATCTGGGTGGTGGTGAGGCCGGTCCGCAGGGAGAGCACCTCCTTCTCCTCCTTGGTCGGGTAGGGGTCCGCGACGTGCTGGTTGATCCACTCCATCATCACCTCCTTGGCCGCCTCGTCCAGGTTGTCCCGCTTCCGCTTCCGCTCCGCTGTCGCGCTCCCCACCACCGCCGACGACGCCACCCACGCTGCTCCTGGTGGTGGTGGTGGTCCTGGTGGCGGCGGCGTCGCCAGGACCTCGGCCGTGATGCGCGGCAGGATGTTCTCTCCCCAGTACGCCGTGTGTAGGTCCAGCTGCCGCAGCAGGCTCTCCTTCTCCGACTCGAACCTGCCACCGCCGCCGCTGCCGCCGCCATCCATCATCAGGTCATCTATACAGCACCACCACGAGTGAGCGAGTGCGCGAGTGTGTGTGAGTCCATTGATGGTCCTTTGATGGTGGCCCACACACTTCCCCAGGCTACCAGCGGGCGAACCACAACACATTCATTGATCACCTCCCCCGCATCGCAATGACGCTGCCGAACGTGGTGGTGGTGGGGAGACGCGGGGCGGACGGTGATGCTGCGGCTGCTGCTGCAGCTGATGCGGTGGCGGCGGCTGCTGCTGCTCCACCACAGCCGCCCTCGCCCTATCTGGCCGACGACTGGGAGGACTCGCTGCGGCGCGAGCTCGCCCTCCTGCTCGACCAGGCCGGCCTGCTCGGCGGCGGCGGAGGCGGCAGAGGCGGCTGCGAGCAGTCGACCACCGCCTCCTCCACCTCCTCCTACGCCTCCTACTCCTCCTCCGCGGCCAGCAGGGGCTCCCCGCGCGGCGCGTCCCCCGCCGTGCCCCGCAGCCTCGACGCCCTCTCCCGTTGGTACGTCAACGAGAAGAAGAGGATACAAGCGCTCGCCGAGTGGGCAGAGACGGAGACGATGAAGACGATCAACAAGAACCTGCACAGCCAGCCGCCCGAAGGGCTCCTCGAGTTCGCCATCACGGTACGGCAGCGCACCGACGCCTTCAAGCGCAGCCTCGAGAGCAAGACCCTCGAGGTCGCGGCGCGCATCCTCTCGTACCCCCCCCCACATGATTGTAAAAATAAATAATGATTAAATAATTAATATCAACATCGTGGGGGGGGGGCGCAGACGACGACGAAGACGAAGACGACGACCAAGAGGGGAGCAGAGGAGAAGACTACGTGTGCGGCGTGTGCGGGGGATGAAGCAGCAGCGGAGGTTTCCGGGTGGTGGGGGGGGGTGTTAAGGTGGCGACCGTGTGCAGCTCCTATTGGGCGTGATCCCGCGCTATCGGCTTCTGTCCGACAAGGGACACTTCCGCTGCTGCTGCTGGTGCGAGCTACTTCCTCCCCCACGGACAGTCCCGCGTGCAACCCTCTCCTCCTCCTTCTTCTCCACACCACCAGTTGAACACACACACAGAGGAGAGAATGCAGACGACACAGCAGCAGCAGAAGGCGGCCGCGGTGCTGGAGCTGCTCCGCAAGGACGGCAAGATCAACGCTGGCCTCGTCGAGGGCGAGGTCGACTGGTTCTTCGAGTACACCACCCCCCTCCTTCCCCACTCCACCTCCAGCTTGGAGGCAGCAGCTAAGAAGAAGAGTGACGAGAAGCTGCAGAAGATGAAGATTAAATCTAAAAATCTCGGAAGATGAGGTGAAGATGTGGAGCAACCCTCCTCCCACTTGCCTGTTCCCCTTTCTCACACACCCACCAACCAATGACAACGACGACAACCACAGGAAGCTGGGCATGGTGGACAACTACTTCACGAGCCAGTCGGCTGAGGTGATCGCCAAGCACATCTCGGCCATCTACGCCAACAAGATGCTCTCCTCCGCCGAAAGGTAAGTTTTTTTATTTAGTTTTAGTTATTTCATTTATTTGAAATAAAAAATATCTCTTTTTTAACGTCCGGGTGTGTGGTGCAGCGGGAAGGTGAAGATCAACATCCAGCAGGAGCACAAGGACGGGGCCATCTTCGCGTGCAACTCCGTCCCCGGCTCGCAGACGTCGCCCGCCGTCGCCATCGAGCGACGGCTCGACGAGCGCTACCTCGCCCTCCAGGACGACGGCTCCTCCTACCGCGTGCAAGGTGCCCGCTTCCTCCCTTCCTGCGCCTACGTTGTGACTTTGCATTGCGACACTCACGCACACGCACACGCACACGCACACGCACACGCACACGCACACGCACACGCACACGCACACGCACACGCACACGCACACGCACACGCACACAACCTTCAACACAACAGTCTACAGGTCATCGGGCTTCGTGTCGTCGGAGCAGCAGCAGAACCTGCGTCTCTACGTGGTGAACAAGGCCAACTACGGCGGCAATGTCGACATGTCGCAGCTGCGCGACGAGCTGGACATCGACAAGATCGGCGACCGTGACTTCCTGGCCAAGGCGTCGGCGGGGACCAAAGAGATCTACCAGAACATCCTCCGCAAGGCGGCCCGCATTCCCGGCCCGGTCATCGAGTCCTACGACGCCGACGTGGGCGAGAAGCGCATCGTGATCTGCTACCGCCGCGGCACCACCACACGCTTCTTCGGCGCCCTCACCGACCTCTACCACTACCACGGATTCATCGCGCGCAAGAAGTTTGTCGAGCAGTTCGCCAACGGATTCCTGATCGTCTGCCTCTATCTCGTCACCCCGTCCTCGCAGCCCTCGCAGGGTACGTGCCCTCACGCGGGACGCATCAATTTAACCGCCTCAAGGCCCTCCTCACACAAACCCTCTCTGCAGATGTGGCGGACGTGAACGCGAGGATGCGGTTGTTCGAGAAGGAGGCCAACTTGATCTACATCCTGCCGTCTTCGAGGATGACGTCGCTTTTGCACGCTGGAACGCTGAGCGAGGAGGAGTGCATCTACGCCCACGCGGCGTGGAAGTTTGCGGCCCACTTCATCAACCGCATGGGCTCCGAGTACCACGCCCTGCGCAAGGCCCTCGACATGCGCGACGAGCGCCACGCCGGCCTCATGGCGGCCCTCAAGCGCCGCCTGGTCAACGCGACTTTCACCGAGCATTCCATCGCCGACGTCATCATGGCCAATCCGGCCATGGTCAAGCTCCTCTACCGCGACTTTGCCCGCCTCCACAGCCCGGCTGAGGCAGGCGCCGGCGCCAAGCTGCAGGGCGACGCAGCGGCCAAGCGTCGCGACGAGGTTCTGGCGGCCATCAAGCGGCACGCGGCTTCGGAACAGGATCAGGAGATCTTTGGGATGTTCCTCACGTTCAACCAGCACGTCGTCAAGACCAACTTCTACAAGGTCGACAAGGTGGCCCTCTCGTTCCGTCTCAGCCCCGAGTTCCTGGACGACCAGGAGTACCCCCAGCGACCCTTCGGCATCTTCTACGTCATCGGTGATGAATTCCGAGGATTCCACGTTCGGTACGTGCGCGCGAGGGGAGTGACGAGGGGAGTTTGAGTTCACGCTGTGATGCGGCACGCACTCATCATCTCGAACGACAATACCTCCACCGCGTGCAGATTTTCGGATGTGGCCCGCGGAGGTGTGAGGATCGTGCGGTCGCGCGACACAGAATCGTACGCGACCAACGCCCGGCACATGTTCGAGGAGTGCTACGGGCTGGCCAACACACAGGAGCGGAAGAACAAGGACATCCCCGAGGGCGGCTCCAAGGGCGTGATTCTGCTCGACCTCGCCAAGGGCGGCGGCCAGCCGCACAAGCCCGAGCAGGCCGAGAACGCGTTCAAGAAATACGTGGACAGCATCCTCGACATCCTCCTCTCTCACAAAGGTATCTACTGGTCTGCGTGCGTGGGATGCGGTAGTACGTGCGGGACTAACAAATCGGCCGATCGCAGAGACGAGGCCGGAGCAGGCAATCGTGGACCACTACGGCACAGAGGAGATTCTGTTCCTCGGACCCGATGAGGGAACTGCCGACGTCATGGACTGGGCTTCACAGCGGGCTAAGGAACGAGGCGCCTCCTTCTGGAAGGCGTTCACCACTGGCAAGTCCCGCTCCTTGGGCGGCATTCCCCACGTACGCTTTCATCCCGCTACGCTCTATGGTTTTAGAGGATACGTCTCACACGCTTTCGAAACTACCGGCAGGACATGTACGGAATGACGACCCGCTCCATCCACCAGTACGTCGTGGGCATCCTCGGCAAGCTGGGGATCGATGAGGCCGACGTGACCAAATTCCAAACTGGTACGGCCTGGCCTGCTAATGCTGCTTGTTTGCTATTGTGTAATGTTCTCATCATGCTCACACCTGTGCATGCTAGGTGGCCCTGATGGCGACTTGGGTTCGAATGAGGTCAAGATCTCGCGAGACAAGACCATCGGAATCGTTGACGGCTCCGGCGTGCTGTATGATCCGCTCGGGATCGACCGCACGGAGCTCCGACGGCTGGCCGACGCCCGCCTTATGGTGCGCGAGTTCGACCGGTCTAAGCTCTCCGCCTTCGATGCCGCCAGCGGCAACGGCGGTGGCTTCTTTGTCGACGTCAACGACCGCGAGGTTACCCTCCCCGATGGTACGGTAGTCGACAACGGTCTCAACTTCCGCAACGAGTTCCACCTCAACCCGCTCTCGTCGGCCACCCTCTTCGTGCCGTGTGGCGGCCGCCCCGAGGCGGTCAACATCAGCAACGTTGACAAGTTCTTCCATCACCGGCCTGCTGGTGCCGCCGTCCGTGGCGGAGCGTCTGCGGCGATGGAACGCGTGCCGCGGTTCAAGTACATCGTGGAGGGCGCCAATCTGTTCTTCACGCAGGAGGCCCGCCTGGTCCTGGAGGAGGCTGGCGTGGTGATCTTCAAGGACGCCAGCGCGAATAAGGGCGGCGTGACATCGTCTTCGCTCGAGGTGCTGGCCGCGCTGGCGCTCAAGGACGAAGAGTTCCTGGCCCACATGACCGTACAGAAGCCCAACGGCGGCGCCGAGGTGGTCCCCGACTTCTACCGCCGCTACATCGAGAACGTTCACGAGATCATCGAACGCAACGCGGCCCTCGAGTTCCAGGCAGTGTGGGAGGGTACGTGCGCCTCACCAAGCTTCCTTGGATCGAGTTTCCTTCTCTCATCTCTCCCTTTGATGGTTACATCGCAGCGAACAAGCGATCGGGGCTGCCGCGCTCGGTCATCGGCGACTTGGTGTCGACCAAGATCAACGGCCTCAACGTCCAGATCCAGGCCTCCAACCTGTGGACCAACCAGGCCTTCAAGTACGTGCTCTCTCTTCTTTCTCTCTGGTGTGTGTGTGTGTGTGTGTGTGTACGCATCGTTCGCTTATTGCGCGTGGACGTCACCCCCCAGGAATCTTGTGTTGGCCGAGGCGTGTCCTCCGGTGCTGCTGGAGCTGGTGGGTGGCGTGGCGGGCCTGTGCCAGCGCGTACCGGAGAACTATCTCCGAGCCATCTTCGGGGCCTTCCTCGGCAGCCGCTACATCTACCGCTACGGCCTCGAGACCAAGGAGTTCGACTTCTTTGACTTTGTGCAGCCCTACTTTGACCAGATCGCCGCCGCATCATCGCAGCCCTGATGGACCCGATCGGCCACTATGGATGCATCAACTACAAACTACAATTACAACAACAACAACAACGTCTAGTAGTACGCATCTTGTCCCCCACCAGCCGGTGGAGCCGCGGGGGGTTGAACCGCCGGTGATGGTGGGCCTGCTCGAGGAGGTCCTGCTCGAGAATGTTCTGCCGATCGGTTCCAGGCGCTAGCGCCCTGAGGGCGGAAGACTGTTGCGGCGAGGGGCTTCAGCGGCAGCCGGTAGAGCGCCAGATGGTCCTGCCCGTCTTTGAAGTAGGCCATGGCCTTTGGCAGCCCAAACGGCGGTCGGCACAGGTTGACCTCGTGAAAGTAACCTGGCGTGCGATCGGGTGGGTTACCCTTGTTAGATTCAATTGGGTGAATGGCGTAAGGGGGAGTTACCGTAGTCACCATCGATGTTGCTCTTCGAGCGGGGGTTGTCGGTGATCAGAAGGAATCTGGAGCTGGTGTCGTTCAGGGAGAAGAGCACCCTCCGCGCGGCGTCTAGGGGCACGTAGTTGAGCAGATTGCGGCACAGGATGAGGTCCCATCCCTTGCTCCAGTCATGATTGCGGGCTTGGTAGTGGTCGTCCGTGGGATACCGCAGGAACATCGCCATCTCCGCGCTATCGACCAGGTCCATGCGGTAGAACTGGCGCAAGTCAGGACGAAGGCCCCACAACTCCCGTGCATCGTCGACGATGTCCTGGCCGATGTCCACCCCTTTGGCACCACAGGCAGCAGGTGGGTACACTTGATGGCCTGGCCAAACCCTCAAAGTGCATGTGCGTACCCACGTAGGTCACGTTTCTGGATTGGAGGTCGATCTGGGACATCCACGTGAACGAGCCGAAGCCGGCATCGAACAAGGTGCTGACGTTTAGCTTTGCGATCACGCTTGTTAGTGCCTTAGCTGCGCCCTGCGCACCCTCCGTTGAGCTCTCATACCCACTCCTGGTGGACAACTGGGGGTCAGGATGAAGTGAAGACACAGGAGGAGAACAAGCTGGTTCGTCGTGCCTGTCGTATCGGCTCCAGCCATAGTAGTCGTAGATCTTGCCGAACCTTTCCTCCCGCAGGCTTTTGGCCCAGTCCAGCCTGCGCGAGCGAGAAGGTCAACACACGCATGCCCACCGGGTTCTCACCGCCCTTCTCTGTCGGGAGGGTCAGTGCACCTTTCGAGCTCTCGCAAGGCCACCTGTAGTCGCCACTCCGTGGTAAGCTTAGCCGCTGCTGTCGGCGAGGGCGATAGCGCTGTAGTTGCTGGCTCCGTGAAGCCGACCGTACACTCAGCCGCCGGTGTCCGCGTGGGTGATATCGATGTGGGTGAGAGCGCTGCCGTTGGTTCTGCTGACGCATTTGCTGGGGCAGCAGCAGCCCCTACGGAAGCGCTAACAGTCTCTTGATCGCCCGACTGCGTGAATGATGCGCTTTCAGGTGGTCGTACGTCGAGGTCCAGCTTGGTGTAGAGGAAGAGGAGGAAGCACAAGGAGGCGGTGTTCATGACCGCCAGCAACACAAAGGTGGGCTTGCATCGCACCATCCCCCACCGCGAGGGTCACGGCCTACCAACACCAGAGCAAGGCCTTTGAGGGCGCCACACATATGTAAGGTCGCGAAAGTGGTGAAAGGGAAGGACATTTTAGGGCATGGCTTGAGTTGAAAGAGAGTTTAGGTCACAACTGAATTGCCCCACCCCCCTCCCCATATTCAGACCCTTGGGATCATGACCCTCAACGGCCAGGACCTCCAGGTCAGAAGAACAGCCGCCTTCGCAGTTCGTGGGCGATGAGCCGTCGCTCCTTCTGGGCGCCGCCCAGCAGGTCGCCGTTCTCCTCGGCCCGGCGGATGAGGTAGGGCAGCACCTCTCGCACCGGCCCGTACGGCACGTACTTGTACACCCCGTAGCCTTCAGCGCCCAGCGAAAACGACACGTGATCGCACATCCCTTGTGATCGCGTGCGCACACACGGCACACGCACACGGCACACGCAGAACGTCAGCAGACAAGCAAGGAGATGCGCGCAAAAGGCGCAGGCGACAACTGTGTGCGCGCGTACCGAGGAGCTGGCCAAAGTAGACGCCGCCTCGCTGGCGGGGTATGCCGTATTCGTGCATCTTCTCGACGGCAAACCGCACCGAACGCTCGTTGTGGCTGGCCACCATCACCTGTGCCCCGCGACTGACGTTGGCCCGCAGAATGGCGTCCATCACGTGGTGGTAGTTGTCGTGCGTGTCCTGGATCGTCGAGAAGACCGGGTCCTTGTATCCGAACTGAAGTCACAAACAACGCGCACAGAGTGTTCAGCACAAGAGGAGCATTTGTTGCGCCTAATGTCGGAGCGTGCTGTGGCGTGGCGTACCTTGGCAGCGCGCTTGCGCTCCTGCACCATGTAGGCACCGCGCACCAGTTTGGCAGCGAAATGGTACCCGTGCCTCTCTGCCCTCGTCAGATCGATATCCACGCGCCCTGCGGTGTTGGTGAGGTAGCACTGGTAGGTGTTGTAGATGGCAGGGAAGTCGCGGTTGAACTTCTTCTGGAGGTTGAGGACCATGTGGTCGATGGCCGGCTGGAAGTAGGTCTGTTCGGCATCGACCATCAGGTGCACCCGCTGCGCGGCTGCCCTCTCGGCCAGCCGCTCCAACCGGTCCACCATGTTGTCCATCTGCTGCAGCTCGCGCTCATTGAGCTTCGGCAGCAGGGACTCGCCTCCACCGTTGGTGCAGAAGAACGGGTGAAGCGTGGCATCGTTGGGCTGAACCGACTCGAGCCACTCCACGTAGTCCACCACTCCGTTCTTGTCCACGTCCTGAACGCGACCACGTGGATTGTTCAGCATCGATGCACTGTCATGCTGTGAGCCGTGCACGGCCGTTCCCTCACACGTACCATGGCAGAGAAGAGGTTGGCCTGCTCGGCGGGAGTTAGGTTCACGTTGAGCATCTCCAGCACCTTCACAAAGTTGGGTCGGCTGATCATGCGCGACAGGTAGGGCACGCTCGCGTGTGACTTGCCCGACAGGTCGCCCCCTTCGCACACGTGCCGTTAGCTGCTAGACCTCACGACGTCACACAGCAGAGGGGCAAGGTGCGTGCAGTACCCTCCTCGGAGAGGCTGCGGAAGAGACGACGGCTCTCCTCGAGGATATGCGATATGCTGCACCACACACGCGCGCGGTATGTTAGATGGGCGAAGTAAGGACCGTCTCAGGTGGGACGAGGCGCGCGCAGTACCGCATGAGGAGAACGGGCGGACACAGCGCCGTCACCTTGATAGCAGCAAAGCCGTCCGGCCGCATGCCCGCGCTCTGCACATGCGCGTGAGAATCCTGTACATCGCACGACATAGGCTCGCGCACGTGCGGCAAGAGGGGAGAGGAGGAGGAGGCGGTACATCGATGCAGGAGTGGAAGATCTCGGCATTGGCGTCACAGTGGGCCTCGTCCTGCGCGGTGGGGCAATGTTGGGTTGGCGTGAAGCAAAACGAGTTGCGTGTGCCCCATTGGGGTGCGTTGTACCTCGTAGTAGTACGTGCGTGCCGACACGACGCCCTCGCGTCTGTCCAGGGACTTGTCCGGCTGCGCGCACAAGTTAGTGAGTGTGAGCGAGCAGGAGCGTGTGCGTTAGCGCGCGCGAGATGATGATCAAACCCTAAAGAACTCGGCTGGCGGCGGAGGGCCCGTCGGGCCAGCGGGCGTCGACGGATAGGGGAACGGGGTGGCGTCGGTGCTCGGTGTGGCCCCGGCGCCGGCGGCGACCTTGGTCGCGTTGCCGTTGGCGCCGGGCGCGGGCGGGAGGTCAGCCTCGGCGGCGTAGTCGAGGATGGCGCCGACGCCCGCGGCGCGCAGGCGGTCGATGACGGGGAGGAGCTCGGCCTGGGTCTCGCCGGCGCAGAAGTGGGCGAAGAAGGTCCTCCGGAGGAGCCACGACACGGCCCGCGCCCCCACCAGCGCCTCGGCCAGGCTCAGCAGCCGTCGGGCGCGGCGCACCAACGGCGTCCAGCCGCACACGTGGAACACGCTCCACGCCCGCACCAGCTCCCACGTCGTCCGGTTCTTGAACGCCGCCTCCGCGTCCTCAAAGTCGAGCCACTTGAGCGACGCCGACGTCGTCGACGAAGATGTCGTTGAAGATGAAGCGGCCCCGACGTTCTTGTCCTGTTCCGGCTCGGAGGGCCTCGGAGTCGAGGAGGAGGTGGAGGTGTAGTGGCGCGGGGAGGGAGAAGAAGAGAAGAGAGATGACGACGACGATAACGCGGAATTCATCATCGGTCTTGCCACAGCCGAACGAATAATGAACTGTGCAGCATCCCGCCTGCTGCCGCTGCCCGTAACCCGCGTGGACATGAGCCGTGCCGCCCTTCCGGGCGACAACCTAGAGATGGACGCCGTCGCCGGCGAAATCGCAGCTGCCGATGACATGGTGGCCCTCCTCATCCCCTCCTCTATCTAGCCAACCACACAACCAACTTGGTTGGGTTGCCGTAGCTCTCCCCTCGCTGGGGGTCTCTCCGCTCACAAAGACACAAGAGAAGAGCTCAAAGTGTGCCGGCCCCCCGAACTAAACCCCCAAATTTCAATCCAATAAATAATTGCGAATGAATGAATAATAATGATTATGATTATGATTATTATTTTATAATAATGAAACTATTTATGATGCATCGTGTGTGTCACGGGTCTAGGCTAGCCGTTGAGATCGCCGCCGCCGTCCTTGGGGGCCTTGTTCTTCTTGGAGGCGCTCGATATGGCCTCGAACGCCTTGCGCGGCGACAGCTGCAGCCGCGCGCGGACTGTCCACCCCGCGACACGCCACCACACGTACGAGAGCGAGTGTGAGCCGGACAGCGAGCAACGCGAACGCGAGGGGACAGGGCAGGTGTGGTGATGGGGTGAGGCGTACAAGTGGCGCTGCGGGACCTGACGTGGCCGCGCGTGCGCCCGCTCGTGGCGGGCGCAGAAGAGCGCACCGTCGACTTGCTTCCGCCGCTGCCGTACAGGTCGTGTTGTTCGTCCTCATCGGTGGAGTCGCTCACGACCGCGAGCAGACTCACCTTCTCCTTCTCTTCGCGCGACGTCGTCCCCGCACGCTGCAGCCGTCGGTGTCGTCGATCGTCGTCCGCGTCACCCGCCGTCGTCACCACGATCGTGTCGTGATCACGAGATTCAACGTTGTCGTCGTCGCTGCTGCTGCTGTCGGTCAAGCCCGTGCGCCCGCCAACCTCCTCCCACTCCTCGCTGTCCTTTTCCTCGAGCAGCAACAGCATGGGATCAGGCCGGTCCGGCTTGTGGGCTGTCTTGCGGATGCGGCTGCCGGTGGTCACCTTGAGGTGGTGGTGGTGGCTGCCGCTGTCGTCGAGCATGACGTCGCTCGAGGCCATTCGCTTGCCACCGGAGGGAGGCGGTGTTGCGGCCGACCGAGACTTCTTCTCCACCGACGAGTCGCCGGCGAATGACGCAGACGATGAGCGTGGTAGTGCCGTCGCCACGCCATGCGACGATGAAGATGGCGATGAGGTGGTTGACGATGGTTTTGCGATGACGGATGCCACGGACGACAGGGCAGAGGCGGAAGAGTGCGTTGGTAAGGTGGCCGGCTCCCAGAGCGACTCGCGGCGCGGTGTGTCGAGGGCGGCGCGCTTGCTCGCACCGCCTGTGTGATGGAGCGGCGGCGAGGGCGTCAACATGACGGACATGGTCTTCTCGCGACGAGTCATGGGCTGCTGATGCTGTACACTTGCTCGGTCGCCGCGCGGACTCAGGACCATCTGACTGCCGGATTGGATCGCTGACTGCTCGCGGTCGTCGTGCGTGGGATCGCTACCTCTCGGCTTGGCGAACGAATCGTCGGCCTCGAAGGCTTTGGCCATCGAACTGAGTCCTTTGACCGACTTGTTCTTGCGCGCCTTCAGAGTGCGCCTGATCACATCTGTATCCCCGTGGCCATGCAGTGAGCGCGGGCGTAGGCAGAACAGCTGTCAGCGGACGGCACGCACGAACCTTTGCGCGCCTTGTTGCTCTTGGCGATGGCCTTCTTGACGGCATGCAGTTCGGCCAACCATTCCTCTCGCTCGTTGGGATCCGCCGTATAGAACTTGGCCACAGGCTGGTCGAACTCAGTTACCAACCCGAAGCAATGCCCGCGCTCTGTAGTGGATGACAAACGCAGGCGCGTTGGATCAACAAACGCCGTTATGTCGTGCATCAATTGCAGTGGGCGCGAGGTTGCCGTACTAGTGTCGGGGAGAGCGGTAGGGGCGAGATGGCGGAGCTGGAAGGAGCGGGAGAAGATGAGATCCTGTTGCGGCTGGTGGTGGGCGGCATCGCCGCCTGCCCCATGCCCCACCCCGCCGGCTGCGGCGACAGAGGCCGCCATCTTCGCCTTGGAACTGATCGTGATCGTTTTGCGCCAGTTTTTGTTTTCCTGCGCGTGCAGAGAGAAGGCGTTACTAAAGGCGCGCATGGCCGCTGGACAGTCAGAAACGCGCACGCAGGACATGTACCTTCACCGGACGAGCTAGCACGAGAAGGTCGTTGAAGAGGAGGAGGACGTAGAGCTGCTTCCGCTTATTTTTTACATTCCATCCCAAGAGCTGCGCCTCCCGAATGAATACCCGGCCTGGGTCGATCAAGCTCTATGTACCGGGAGCAGCAGTCAGCAGGCCGCACGGACAAGGGGACATCTCAGTGTGGTGTGTACCTCGCACTCGCCGTGAAAGCGTGCTTGAATGGCGATCATCTTGTGAACCTTCTCCGAATCAGCCGACTTTTGTTCTATGTACTCGGCCACCTTCTTGATCTGCTCCAGAGCCTGCATTGGGGCGTCACTACGACTGCTGCTGAACGCCTCAGGCCGTACAGCAAAGTAAACGGAGGAGGAGGAGCGCATACCGTGTTGATATTGGCAAAGTCCTTGTGGTCGGGCTGTGTGTGCTTGGCAAGCTCGCGCAGCAGCAGGAGGTAGCGTGGAATGCGCTGCACGGGCTGAATGAGCAGCGAATTGATGTCCTGCTTCCCCACTCTGTCCCTGTTTGCCTCGGCGCATTCCTAAGTCGAGGTCAAGGATGTAAGCAAGCGAAACCACGACGCAGCAGCGCCGCAACACAAGAAGACACACGCGTACAACGAGATATTGCTTGAACTCGGGAGAAGAGGCCTTTGCCTGCGCCAGCTCTCTCCGCATGGCGTCGTAGTTCTTCACATACGCTGCGCGGTATGCATATCAGGTCGAGCGCAGAGTGCTGGGGAGAGAAAGGTGGCGGGGATGGAGCACCTGTGTAGACCTTGAGAAACATGGCGACCTGGACGAAGATGTCGCCCAGCTGCTGGTGCGGCGTCCACGCCTTAAGGCGCGGATGGAGATCGTCAAGGAGCTTCGTGTTGAAGTTGCGGATCACTTGGATGTTGGCGAACAGATCCTTGAACTCCTTCAGTTCGATCTTGCTCGAATTCTATCTCCGCCAAAGGGGAAAGAGAGAGCCGAGCTGAGCGTCGAAGAATCACACGGGTGAGAGAGTGGTGACGTACGGTGACCACGACAGTGGGAGTCTCGCCGCTCTTGCGCATACTGCTCGTGCTCGGAGCGTCGCTTGTAGGCTGCTTGGCCGGGCAGGTCGACAGCGAGTGATGCCATATCGAACCTGGAATGAAATACCGCCACACCGGCGTCATCGATCACGCGTTAGGAGAATGAACAACTGTGCGTGCGTGTGTGCGCATGTCGACGCACCAGTCATGTGCTCCTTGATAGGATGGAGAAAGGTATCGAAAAGGAGGCCCAGGTTAGCCACGTAGTCCTTCTCCGTCTGGAAGATCTCGTTGGCCACGTTCTCTCGATAGGCCGCCGCTCGCACTGGCGCACGGTGACCCAACTCGTTAAGCTTTGCGTTGCGACTAACAAAGGCAAGAGGAGGAGAAAAGGAAGGGAGGAGGGGCCAAACGCACGTTTGGAACGAAAGGCGGTACGGGCGAGCCGGCCGCGGTAGAGCGCCTGAAGGCGGATGGCGCCAGTTAGAACGATGGCCTCCTCGCGTCTTCGGGCCTCGGCAAGTCGTCGCTCCTCGTCGGCGAGTCGTCGCTGCTCCTCTTCACGTCGTCGCTCTTCGCTTTCTCGCCGCTGTTGCTCCTCTGCTTCGGCACGCCGGCGCTTCTCCTCCTGCTCGGCCTCCTTCCATGGATTCCTGCTCACCGCCTTAGTGAAGCCATCATCAGTCTCCTCCACCGCCTCCTCCTCCTCCGTCGCCGTCTCGTCTTTGAGATTCACTGTGATGGCTTCGTTTCTCGCCTCGTCTTCTTGGCTGCAACCATCTTCCTCTCTCCCAGCTCTTCGCTCCTTTCCTTGCGGGCTGCCGTCCTTTCCCTGCGGTTCCACGCGCGTCTTGGTCGTGCCTGCTGTTGGTTCGCTTTTGGTGGTAACTGGCGCTGGATCGATCACATGTTGGCTGAGGCGGACGGGGGAGTGCGGCGCGGAAGGTGTGGATCTGTTGCCGACCGTGGTGGCGGCTTTGTCTGGGGCGAGGAACCACTTTTTCTTGGCGATGAAGTCCTTGAGCACCTTCTCGGTGCGGGCGTAGGCCTCTTCGGTCAGCTGAATGTCGCCCTGGCCCACCAGTCGTCTGATGTCTGGTAATCCAAGCCCAAGGGGAACAAGGCAGTGAGCAAAGGCGCGACGAATGCTGAAGCTTTGCGCGTGCTGGAGTACCGTCTTTGCTCTTCTTGCGGTGGGGAGCACCCCACTCCTTGTAGGACAGTTCTGATAAGTACTCCAAGCACTCACTGTATCGTGTGCGGTGGTGTGATGGTGCGTGAGTCGGTGACAACAACAACTAAGAGTCGCGCGAGCATGGTGGAGCCTTACATGACGCGATAGAAGTTCTGCTGTTGGTACAAGTCATCCACGTGGAAGATGAAGCCCGGCGGTATCTGTATCATGTATGCGGTGTTGACACGTGAACGTGTGAGAGGAACTGATCAGCAGGGAGCACTGAAGCCTTCTTGCGTGACCGTGATGGTGACGAACCTTGTTGTCTCGCAAGGCCTCGATGAAGAACATGATGTTCTCGCGTCGCTTGAAGCCGAGCTCTAGGACTTTGCCTTCATCCATCACGCAACAAGTGAGCGACACAAACGCAGGCGCCACCAACACCACCACCAGTAGAGGGGGATGAGAACCGGTGTGTATGCGGGGTATGGAGCCCTGGTCCAGGCCGCTCATCAACTGGCACAGCACCACCCCATCCTAAGGCGTGTAGCCGTTGCATGGATTACAAAGGAGGAAGGAGACAGAGAAGGGAGAGAGGAAGAGATGGATGTGAGATTACGACGTAGAGAGAGAGAGAGAGAGAGATGGGTTGTGGTGAGATTACGACGTAGAGGGAGG
>CDFA01020865.1:23512-54771 GCA_000826305.1 Acanthamoeba healyi
GGGGGCGAGAACCGAATGATGAACTCGAGGGAGAGGTTGTTGAGGCCGCAGCCGACCATCACCAACAGGATGGCCCACACCATAGTGGCCCTGTTCGCCGCCGCCAACATGCTGCTGCTACTACTGCTGTGGTCCTGCTGCTGCTGTTGTGCACCGGTCGTCGGCTGTATGTTTACTACGGCGGCTGCAGTTGAGGGTGGTGGCGGGAGGGGTGTGATAGTGACCCCGGGCTGCTCCGCGCCGCCCGCCTCGCTGGTTGCCGCGACAAGGCTGCCGATGTCGATAGCACCAGCACCAGCAGCAGCCGAGGCTTGTCCTCTTCCTTCACGCGCCACCAGGTGCCCCCCGGCCCCCGCACCGCCCGCCTGGTCGTCCAGCGCAAGGAACGCTGCTGCTTCTGCCACCGCCGCTGGTATCGGTGGTGGGTCGTGGCCTGCTCGCGTCCCACAGCAGAGGCCCCTCCAATACCTCCCCCTTCCCTGAACGTGCAAAGACTGGTCCTGGTCTGGTCCGGTCCAACGGCAAGATAAGTTTGTTCACCCAAAGAAAAGAATGGAAAAGTAGAGGAAATGGTGGGAAAATCCTTCCGCACGCGCCGCCCCCATGTTCACCAACCACACCCTCCTGTTGTTGCTCCTCACCATTAGAGCTACAAAGGATCACCTCTGCAGCAGCATCTTCATGTCTTTTTTTTTTTAAAAAAGGTGGCTCTTGATGCAAACAGCACAGTTCCACCATGTTGTTGGCTGGGGAGATGCACCACACCCCCTCTCCTGGTGTTGGGACTAGTGGAAAGGCCAAGACCTGCCTGCCTGCAGACAGGTCCCTCAGCCAGTTTGGACAAGGACAATAATACCTCAATCACACAATAAATATTAATTTATATTTATACGCCTGGCTCTGGCCCACACCAAGCAGAAGTGGTGGTGGGGGGGGCTAGCTGCTGGTGGAGATGAGGAATTTGCAGTGGGTGTTGTCGCAGAGGTACTCGGTGATGAGGAAGATGAGGTCGGGGTGGTGATCGTACATCGTCTCCTTGAAGTCTTGCCACGTCAACCACGCCACCTGCGGCAATTCCTCGCTCTCTCCTTCCTCCTCACTGAAGGCGTGCACCCCACAGCCCGCGCACGTCAGAGCTCCACAGCCACCACACCAGAAGAAGGGACAAACAGGATGTAGGTCTTACCGCGCCATTGCTGCCCGCAGCTGGTTCTGGATGCGCTCCTTTTCCTGCCTAAGGAACATCTCGCTCGCGATGAACGAATCACCGCTCCCCACCGAGAATCCGCCCAGCACTGGCCCATAGACCAGCTGCACGCACACGCTCAAACGTTAGAGACAGCGCATCATGTGTGTGTGTGTGTGTGAGAGAGAGAGAGAGAGAGAGAAGGATTTGACGCACCCGAAGAGTGGCCACCAAGTCGGCGCATTCGTGGCGGGCAAGAAGCAGGTCTGCTCCTTCCTCGAGCCGTTCGCGCTCCTCCCGGCGGCGTTCGTACGAGGACCGTTGTGGTGACGCTGCTGCTGAAGACGGCGTCGATAGCGACGACGTCCCACTCATCCCTGCACCAGGTCGTCCTGACATGCTCTCGCGCTGCTTCCCTCGCCAGTGGCGCCGTCGAAGCTTCAACTCCTCCGAATCGGACTCAGTTTCCACATCTGAATCCACCGTCGCCGTCCCAGATCGTTGCGCGGTGTACGCCACCCCATCACCGCTTCCGCTATGCTGGTCCGCTGTCTCGAGCAGGATGTCTGGCGGCTCAATAGCCACCGTTTCTCTTCTTTGGCCGTACAGCCGATAGAACACTGCGACGCAATGCGAGAAAGATTAGAAGCCATGCACGCATGCACATGGAGCGTTGGTGTTGGCTTCGTATATGTACTCTGGAGGAGGGCGTCGAGAGGCCCCTTGACGAGCGGGGAGAGACCCAGGGCGAGCTCGTGAAAGGACAGAATGCCATCGCCGTCCCTATCGAAGAGCTCGAACATGCCGCGCACGCGGGAATAGGGCACCTTGCTCCAGTTGGCCGAGACGGAGTGAAGCACGAAGGGGAAGTCGAAAAGCTCCAGGCCACGGTGGCGTAGCGAGGCGGCCGAGAGGGCGTCGTAGGCAGTGTGAAGCCGATCGAGTTCGTCACCCGAGAAGGAAGTATGCTGCTGGAGGACGAGGATGTCTTTACGCTTGGCGTGCAGCTTCTGCTCCTGCAAGATGGCTGACAGGTAGGTCTGTCGCATCGACGACAGATTGTTGGGCGTGAGCAGGTTGTCCCGCGTCACCGCCAGCTCGAACGCGCTTTTGAACCAGCTGTCTGGCTCGTAATCTTGCCTCAGCGTTTGTTTGAACAAACTCACGATCTCCTGCGCCGTAGACAGTCGCATGATCGTCGCCTTCACACGCGCACCCCACACACACGCATGGCTCACAGATGTTACCAGTGCTGTGTGAGGAAGGAGTGACACGAAAGGGGGTGCATAGCGTACCTGGTGCGTCTTAAAGAGGGAGTAGACGAGGAGGAAGAGGATATGAGAGCCGTGGCCCGCGCCGTCAGTGAAGAGGAAGTCCCAGATGCGCAGAACCGTTTCCGTGGGTGCCGTGTCGGCGAAGATGCACATCAGCCACTTTGTGGTGAACGAATGCACCGGCACGCCCAAGCCTGACAGATGAGCGTAGAGCCCCGGCATACGAGCCCGTACCTGGTGCACGCGCGAACTGATAAGTACCCATTATTGGGCCCATAAGCGCGAAGGAGGAAGATTGACGTACAAGTGCGGCGAGCACTTGCTGGTCGACAAGCAGACCCAGCATGCTAGGGGTGAAGTAGTCCACAAGCAGATCCTCAACAATCTTAGAGAGCAGCCAGAAGGCTCCTTCCTCGTCCGTCACCAGCAACAGCAAACCCTAAATGAGCGTGCCAGTGAATGAGGTCATGGTTGGAGGAAAGCGAGGAAGAGGAGGAGGGGAAGCTTGAGGTACGGCGATGAAGTTCATGGACTGACAGTAGCCAAGCGAAGGATTCCACACAGCGTAGGCCGAGAGGACGCGAGTAAGGGCCGCTCGTGCCTCATCCTCACGGAAGTACGAGTGACTTGGAAACGTACGCGCCACATCTCGCTCCACCTCCACGTTCGCCGGCTGCTGCTGCACTTGCTGTATGGCGGGCATACATGCGCCTGGCATTAGACATTGCCCAACGCCAGAGTGCGTGCCGGCGCAACGGGGGAGGAGGGCGCACCAGGACCAGGTCAGCGTAGGTACGGGTAGACACAGAAGCCTTGCCGTCGGCTCCCGACAGCTTGTACCACAGCTTTCGGCGCTTCTCGGGAGGGATGCCCACCTGATACCCATATGCACGTTATTGAGGGAAAGTTGTGCGTGCAGTGTGTGTCGCGTGTGTCGTACGGTGCGGATAAGTTTCTTGAGCTGGGCCGAGTCGTTTTGTATCTCTTTGTCGAGGTCATGGGAGGCCAGGTACTTGCGCCACTCGCGCCGCTGGAGCGGCACGCGTTGGTGGTAGTACTTGGCCACGAACCGCGTGTAGAGATCGGCCTCCTGTCGCGGCACTACAAACCCGTACATGTCCCGCATCACCCCACGCTCTCCATCGGCGTCGTGGATGCTCCATTCCTCCCACTCGCCGGCAACCTCGGCATCCGCACGCACGCGCCCGCCCGGATGGGAGCTCATGAATCTGTGGAGGGGGAGGGGGAACACATGTTGATGAGTTGCGATCGCCTCTCTCCCTCGTCGATAACGGCACAGGTGAAGTGACTTACTTGGTGTAGCGGGAATAAAAGGAGAGAACCCGGAGACGTCGATCTACGCCAGTCCAGGTTTCGGAATCGCCCACGACCTCGCGTTCCGCCCGCAGACTGCCGTCGGCTGCAGCACGCAGGTATTTCCCATAAGAGGACCGCAGCGCGTACTTGACCTCGCTGCTGTTGCCGTCGCCGACCTTGGACACGCGCTGCAGCAGCCACATCTGCCCCTCGGCTCCATCTGGCGGGCTCGACACCGGCACGATCGCGTCCTTGAATAATCCAGTAGCCACCCGTCAGTGCATGCATGAGAAACCAGATCACCGAACACGCGCGCGCACCTCTTTGGTTAAGCAGCGGCGTGAGAGGGACACGCGGCCATCAGCGCGGGCGGTGAGGTATTTGCCAGTGAGCGACGTGATGTAGACCTTCCACACGCCACGGGCCTTCTCGCGCCGCAGTGACCCGAGGCCGGTGCTCCCCACGGCTTTCCGTGCGAGTTCGCGCCACGCACCCCATCCGCCTCGTCGCTCTCGTCTCTGCTCCAAGGTCGACAGCATCCTCAATCCTTCATCGGCATCACCGTCGCCGTCGACCGTCACTCTCGTTTGCTCGGATGCTCCTTCCGTTGATGCGTCGTAGAATCCAGCGTCATCGCTGTTTGGATAATCCGAACTGGACGGCGGCAGCGTTGGCGCACCCTCGATGAGGGCGACGATGTGTGGGAGCCCCATCTGGGTCGCCACTTCAATCGGCGTGCCCGAGGGGCCCACAAACTCCTTGTCAGCCCCGTACCACAGCAGTGTGCGCACTATGCTCGGCGCGTTGCGGCGGATGCCGTAGAACAGCGGCGTCTCCCCGTACTGATTGCATGCGTTGACGTCTGCGTGCGAGCACTGTGGTCGGTGTCGTGGAGTGAGTTGATTATTATAATAAATCAACTATGAAACGGCGTACCTTGATCAGCAGAGCCACCGCACTCTGCGATCCACGCAGAACGGCTTTGTGGAGCGCGGTCTCGCCCTGGTAGTTACCTGTGACAGAAGCCATCACGCATAGATTGCCGATCAACAAGTGAACCGAGAACTTCAGAAATGGGATGTGGGAGCGCACGAGTGTTGACATCTACGCCGGTGAGCATGCGCAGCAGGATCTTGATATAGAGCGGATCATCCTCCTCGCCTCTTTCGTCGTCTCTCGCATCGCTCCCTTCCATTGAATGATCTTCGCCTTCCTGTAGAGCACACGACTCCGTTCAGTTCATCGCTTTCACACTCATCGGATCGTCCACACACGAGAAACAGCGAACGCACTTCGATTTCGTCTGTATCTTCTGCATCGAGGTGGGCCGGAAGACAGTCTCCAGCGGCTGTGTGGGTGCGGCGGGCTGGTGGACGGGAGGCGACGTAGTGAAGGGCGAGATTGCCGTCGTTGGTGGGAATGGACGGATCGGCTCCATGCTGGAGCAGCAGGTCGCACATCTCGAGATGTCCGCCCTCGCACGCACAGTGCAGGGCCGTCCATCCCTGGCCGTCGATTTGGTTGATGTCCGAGAGGCCCTCACTGCCAGATGACAGCAGATTTGTGACTGCAACTAAGTCGCCCTGGCTAGCGGCCAGATGAAGCGGCGTACGCCCACCGAGAAGCTCGAGCCCATCGTTCTGTGTCTGCAGGCCCACACCGTGAGCATTCCTCCACTTCGCTGATCATCCAATCCACGCACGCACACGACGAGAAGAGGCCGTACAGTGTCGGTCTCCTGCCGTGTGAGGAGGCGGGAGGGCGAGACCAAACCGCTGGCCGCATCGTTCCGGTGCTGCTGCCAAAAGCGGAGGAAGAAGGAGACGACGCCCTCCTTGGAGAGCGTGCCTATCTTGTCGCGCGTGGTCTCGAGCAGGGCCCAATCGCGCTCGATCTCCTCGCTGCTCTTGGCCTTGGCCACCACGTAGCTGTTGGCCACCAGCACGATCCCTTTTACCACCATCACCGCCAACAGCGTTAATAAAATAAAATAAAATAAAATGGCTGGGGGGGGGGTAGGTACGGAAGCGGTAGGGCCAAAACCCGGTCTTGTGCCTCTGGAGCACAAAGTTGTCGTCCCTCTGCTTCTCCTCCCACCACGAGCCGCCGAGCGAGCTGTCCGCTGCACCCCCCCCCCATTTAATATTATTTTACATTAATTAATATTAATAATTTATTATTTACCCTCTCCGGGAGGGTGGGAGAGTGGGGTATGAACCAGGCTTGCACAGCGGCATGCCGTTGACTCTGGAGCTCTTCTCGCGTCGGTCGGTCGGTCGGAAGTGATGATTAGTGTAAACGGCTCGCGGGGGAACGCGGCGAGGAAGTCGAAAGAGAAAAGAAATGAGAAATTCGTTTTTCTTTATTGCACCCCAGCCTCAGAGTGGTGGTTATTGTCGCTGCTGCTGCTCTTGGGCATCGATGGGATGCTGCGGCGCGGCCTCTTCGGTGGAGACGCGGGGCAGGCTGCCCCAGGGCAGGTAGCCGTGGAGGAGGAGGTTGTTGGGGATGGAGTCCAGGTGGGCTAGCTCCTGCCGCACGTACGCGATCAGAGCGGTCATGTGGGCCTGATGCGGGAGCCTGTTGAAGAAGACGTGCCTGTGTGTGTGTGTGTGTGTGCGTGCGTGCGTGACGGACGTGGGGCGGTTAGCGGGGGGTGATGGGGGAGCAAAACGACGGACAAAGCAAGGAGGAGCGCCAAACCGAAACAGGGCATCGCCGAGCTGATCATCAGAGTTGGACTTGAGCGCCTTGTCGAGCGAGAGTGTGGCGTTGGCATAGAGGGTGGGCATCTGCTTGAAGGCCTTCCCCATGCCCACGTAGTTGACGCCCACGTTGTTGAGCTTCTCCTCCACGTCCATCCAGAAGCTGTCCGCAAAGTACGCCCGTGTGTCCAACGCCTGGATGCACACACCACGCGAGATTGCACCATCAGACATCATCGTCAAACTGAGGTCGTGCGAGCACGAGATGTGTAGATGATACCCGGCTCGATTCGTCCTTTCGGAGACGCACAGACGTCATCCACATGTGAAGCGTCGAGATCAAAAACCAGGGCAGCAGGCCCTTCTCCTCATACCCCAGCACTGTGGTGTGCGCTCTCGCGAGTCAGCACGCAGAACCCCAGGGCCACGCACGGTACGACACACCACGCTGGCACACATGTGTGGAAGGGAAAGAGAGAGAGAGAGAGAGAGAGACGCACAGTCGTAGAACTCTTCGTCGAGAGAGCGGTAGAAGACGTTGGCATAGAGAGCAGAGCCAGAGCGCAAGCTCTGGTTCTTCTTGCCGTAGTAGCCGAGGAATCGCAGCAGCCCGTCCTCGTTCTCGCCCTGGTTCGCCCGTTCTTTCGCTACCCTGCTCCCCGCACCCACCGCCAACACCCACGCCACCCACGCCACCCGCACAGAGTTTAGTTCAACGACCCACTCGCGCACTCCAGGAGTCGGTCTCACTGCGAGACGCGCCACAAGCACAGCACCACAGCACCACGCAACAAGGCCTTGTGAGGGAGCGACGACGCACTCGAGGATCTTCTGCACGCCCAGCTTGTCGCGGCGCCGCTCCTCTGGTGTTCGGCGCGCAAAGATGACCGGCGACGTGTGGGTGAGGTCCGGCTGCAGCGGAGTGGCCACCTCGGGCGTCTGCTGCGGCACAGTGGCATCGTCGGTGGCCGTCTTGCCCCCCACCAGGGGCCCGGAGGGGGCCTCCCCCCGCAGGCCAAGAAAGCCACGCCCTCCACGCCCAAAGGGCTGTCCCCCCCGCACAGATCAGTTCAGCCGCCCCCCAAGATCTTGCGCTTTTGATCCCCCCCCCCCTTGCTGTAGGTGGAGGTGGAGGAGGTACCCTTAGAGGGGCGCTCCACCGCTGTGGCAGATGGGATGAGCTCATGGTGGCACCACGCAGCAGGGCGATGGAGTGGCCACCGGACGTTGTAATCTTGCGGGAGGAGGGAGCGCCGATCGCCTCCATCCGCACCCGGCGCGTGGTGGCGCTCGCCGCTACCAGCTTGGTGCGTCCGTGGCACGAGGCCAGCGTGGTCGTCGTGCGATGCATGTTCATCTCCTTTGGCCTTGCCTTGCTTGCTCGTTTGTTGTTCGTTAGGTCTAGGTCGGCCCGAGTTTAGTTCGCGCTCAGATGTCCGGAAGGGGGGGGCAGTGCTTCTTCTCTTCTTCCTTTCGCTCTCTCTCTCTCTCTCTGTCGGGTGTGGTGGTGGCTTGTGGGCTTGAGTCACGCGCACGCCCCTCCACACAACTGAGGCGTGCAGGCCATGCACACACACGGAATGACCACCCCTTACGTGCGACGTTACGGGATGTGCGCAAGTCGTGGTGGTGGAGGGAAGGTGGAAGGGGGTGGAGTATTCGCGTGGTTGTGTGCGGGAGGGGTGCTCTCTGCACACCTTGTGATCACACGACCGACCCAGCCAGTCAGCCAGGCAAGATCATAAGCTGGTCCGCAGAGTCCAACACACGTGCGTGATGGGCTCGAGACAGACAACGGCTCATTGCGGGCCGCGTTGGTCTCGGGGGCTGACGCACAGCCACGCCTGCACAGGCCCTAATAAGCTGCAGCCCCCGCAGACACACTCTCAGAGACCCACGCCCGCTCGGAAAAGAGGGGAAGCGAGGACCAAGGGGGGAAGCGGGGGGCAAACCGCACGCGCTTGGGGCGAGGAGGCCACACCACACACGGGGGGAGATGCTGCCCCGCCGTCAGCTCTTGATCATGATGGGCGTTGTGTCGCTCACCTGGGTAATGCGCTGCTAGTGGTGGAGGTGGTGGAGGTGGAGAGGGAGATTGCCACGCTCGTCCAAACACATGGATCTTAACCTCACCACACTCCCGCTCGTCCCTTGACCTACTGCGTGGTCCCACTGTGTGCGCGCTGCAGGTGGTCCTCAACATGCTGCACTCGGCCACGCTGGATCCCGGGCTGCCCCAGCCCGAGGGCCCTCGCGTGGTGCGCCCCAAGGTCAACCCGCACGTCATCAAGAAGCTGCGTCTGGCCTACCTGTGCATCCCCCACCAGGCCATCCTGCCCCTCAAGGGCTACGGCGGCACCGAGTCGTCGTGCGAGGCAGAGCTCGAGGGCCTCACCAAACTGCAGGAGGACGGTGCGCGCCTCCTCCTCTTCGTGCCGCTGCAAGCTCGCTCGCTGCAAGTTGAGATGGCCAACTAGCCCACCACGGCCCATGCCCGATCAGGCTGCCTCGAGTTCTTTGCTGTGGTTCCCACGCGCGGGCCACACAACAACACCTACCCGTTCCCCATCATCGAGGTGGGCAAGCCGGGCATGGAGAACCCCACCTTCATCAAGGTACAACCGAGGCGCTCCGTTGTACCTGATGCAGCGTGCAACCTGAGCATGTGTGGGTTTACGTGCATGTGTGGTCACAGCGGTTCGTGGAGGAGCTGCACAAGATGTCGCGTGATCAGTGGCCGCACCTGGTGTGGTGCCAAGAGGAGGTGTGCCCCAACACCATCCGCGAGTTGGGCATCGACCTCCCGGTCCTCGCCACCATTCATCAGTACGCCGATCCTCACAAGGCCCCATTGATCGTGGTCCTTCTCTCCCTCTCTCTGCTCACATCACGCCCACACTACGCCACTCTAGCGGCTACTGCGACAACGCGATAGATCACGGACCCTCTGTCCTGCTGCGCTTCCCATCACAGCACACTGCCGAGCGATGCGCCCAGAACGGCCGGCCCTGGTTGGAAGAGTACGCAGCAGGCCCTCCTCTTCACCCTCGCCTGGGTGCTGTCTCTCCCCGACCTCACAGGCGTGGTGGGCGGGTGGGTGGTACGTCAGCCGCGGCTTTGCGCTCGGGGAGGCGTTCAAGGACAGCGAGTACCAGTTCAGCGATCGTGAGGGCGAGTACTTCCTCTGGGTGGGCGGGTGCTACTGGGACGGTCAGAAGGTGCCAACGCGCGCAGGCGGACGCCTGCCTCTGGTTCCATGCATTGGTGAAGATTGCAGATGGCTGATGATGGCAATCGCGACAATCTTCCTCTTCATCGACGCATCGATGCATGAACGCAGGGGCTGCCCCTGTTCCAGGACCTGGCGAGGGAGCTCCCGCAGCACAAGTTCGTGGTCTACTGCAGCGGAGAGCCTCCCGTGGCCGACAGGCTGCGCGAGTTCGCGCAGCACCAGCCCAACTTTGAGTTCCGCGGGGAGCTGCTGCGCGGGGAGCAGCACCACGAGGCCTTCAGCAAGGCCAAGGCGTTCTTCTTCTGGACCCAGGCCTGGGGCGAGACCTTTGGCCGGGTCATCATCGAGGCCTTCAGCAAGGTCCTCCTCCTCCAGAGACTTGATGCGTGTGTGCGTGTCACTCACACAGCGCAACGCAACGCCGTGATCAGGGAACGCCCGTGCTGGCGTCCGCACACGCAGCCAACCCGGAGCTCGTCACGGCTGGGACGGGCCTGGTCGCCTACAGCGAGGATGAGCTCAAGCGTGCGTTTGACCTCACGTTCGACCGGAGAGCCGCCTACGAGTGCGTCCTCCCCACCCCCCACACCATTCCTAGGAAGGTTTGGTTGCTAACGTCGAGCGATCTTGGTGGGTGGGGGCGAACTAGGCGGTCTCTGGCGTTCCGATCCAAGGCCATCGTGCAGGGCCTGTTCCGCAAGAGCCGCAAGTGGATGACCATGCTCGAGGAGTTCGACGTCTACACCAACCCCATGTGCCTCAGCAGCGCAGATGACCATCCGCTTGGGATCTAGACGCGTTAAGTTAGACTTGCCGTAAACTAGAAGCTCTCACCACCACATGCGTGGATGAATGTGTGGTGTGTATGTATGTGTGTGTACTCGCGAACCAGTCAGCGGCGTTGCTTGGTGAGTGCGTCGATCTTGGCCAGCAACTCGGAGATCTGACTCCGGTAGAGCTCTTTCATGTCGGCGAGGTCTGCTCGCAGCTCCTCCACCTGGTGTCCGCCAGAGTGCGTTGAGATCAGCGCACAGCCGTGGTCAGTTGCGCGCGAGGTGCGGGCGCACGTACCTGTTCTGTCTTCTCGCCGACAAGCTCGAGAGCGGTGGCATAGCGCCGCTGGACCTCGGCCATGCGCCCTTCCATGGCTTCGAGCTCACCAACCCGTCGCGACAGGGCATCGTTAGAGGACGTCAGCGCTACCAGCTCATCCTCCAGTTTATCTGCATGTGCGCAACGTTTAGTTTCGTTAGCGTGACACGCAATGGCTTCATGGGCTCGGGAGGAGGCGTACGCTTCGCGCGTTCCGCGGCTGCCAGCATGCCCTGAAGGCTGGCAATATCGGCGTCCTTGTGACGCAATGCGAACTCGCCCGAGCCAGCCCGGCGAGCTTGCTCCGCGCTACCGCCGCTGTATTTGGCTCCGTTTGCCACCAGCAACTGGGGGTGCTCCTTCGCAGAGGCAACGGCCAGCGCCTGCTGGTGGTCCCTGGCCGCCTTCGTCAGCTCCAATGCCAGCCGAGACTCGTAGTCGCGCTTGGCCTCGTCAAGCTCTTGGCGGGCAGTCTGAGCGGCTTTACGAGCCTGCTCGCACTCTTCGCGTGCCTCGGCCGCTCGCCGCTGTTCGTCGTCTGCTCGCTTGGCCAGCGCTCGAATCCGCTCGCTCAGCTCTTCGTTCTCTCCTTCGAGCTCTCGCATCTTCGTCCGCTGAGAAGTGTCCAGTGCTTAGTAGTTGTCGCGCGGTGAGTACACAGTGAGGAACGCGAGTGTACCATTATGTTCATGCTGTCGTGCGCGCGCTGGAGCTCGCCATGCGCCTCCTCCGCACGCTCCTCCTCTTCCTACAAGGGGCGGCCAACAATGTGAACGTCATCCAGGTGAGTTTGTGAGTGGTGAGGGCCACCCAGAGGCAAGAGTCGAAGAGTACTCGTATGCGTTCGGTGAGTGCGCGCTCGATACGGTGTTGCTCCTGTAGTGTGTGCGAATGGGCTTGATGCAACGAGTCGATCTGTCGCACGAGCGGTGTGGTGGCCTCCGCGATGGTTGTGGCTACCTCGGCTGCCCGTGCCTCGGCCGCGGCCAGCCGTCCCTGCAGAGACTGTATCTCCTGGCGCAGCAAATCCTCTCGTCCCTGCACCACAATACAGAGTCTATCCGGTAAGGCAACACGCCAGCGCTCAAGAGAAGATCCTTTGGAGGTTGGTTGTACCGCGGACTGCTCGCCCAGATTGGCAAAGGAGGCGCGCAACTGCTGCACAGTGAGAGCGAGAGCAGACTCACGCTCGTCAGCGCGTCGAAGTTGGTCGTGGAGAGTGTCCTTGGCCTCCGCCCGCGCCTTGTCTAGCTCGGATTCTCGCCGCTCCTCGGCAGCTTGAAGGAGCTTACGCGCTTCGGCGGCTTGCCGCAGCGCTTTCTCTTTATCGGCCTAGACGGGGAGATTGGAGCAAACGTGCGTGTGTAAGCAACACCGACCGAACTGGCGAGGATGGACAGAGAGAGAGAGAGAGAGAGGAGAACCTCGAGCTCGGAAACGCGCTGCTGCGCCGCAGCAACAGCGCGTTCCTTGTCTTCAGCGTTACGGGCGGCGACCTCGGCCGCCTCCTTGAGGCCACTCACCATGTCTAGCCTCGCACGCGATCGGTGAGATGGGAGGTCCGCGGGGAAGGATCAGCAGAGCAAGAGCACTTACCGTTGTACTTGGCGACCAGAGAGTCGTTGTCACGGACCTTGGATTGAGCGGCTTCGACCTGCAACGGAAACAGAGTGAGGAGCACCGCGATACACGCAGGCTAGGAGGAAGGGCTACATACGCGAGCTTCGGCGTCAGCGAGCTCTTCCTTGAGAGAGGCGATGGTGACGTCGGACTCTTTCTCCTTCGTTCGTAGCTGCTTGATCGTGCTCTCCAGCTTTAGCTGCTTCTGTGACAGCTTCTCGCCTTTGCATTTTGGGAGCGTGATCAGCACCAGCTAGCGGGTTAGCGGATTAAACGGACGTGCGACATGGCATGCGCGTACCCTCCTCGCGCAGTTGCGTCATTATCTCGTCCTTTTCGCTGTCTTCCATGTCCTTGTCCTCCCGCTTCCGCAGCTGCTGGCGTCTGTTTGTTTGTTTGTCCTTGTCAACATCCGGTAAGGCAAGGAAGAGGGTGAGTGATTGTCGGCGTACAGGCTATCGCGTTCTTTGGTGAGAGCGCCGATTGTACGCTCGAGAGCGGCAATGCGCTGGGTGAGTTCATCGCGCATGTGCCCCATCTTACCCTCGGCATCCCTTCGCCACCTCAGCGCTTCCTCTTTCTCCTTGAACGTCTGCGCGCAAGCGTCCTGCTCCCGTCCGCGGTCACCAACACACATCACGACACCGCGGCGTACATAGTTATTGTCAGCGCGGGCAGGCAGAACATGGATCTGCTCTCCCCCTTGTGTGCATCATGAGGAAGGCGGGCACCTGGAGGCTGGCGTGTTCCCGAGCCAGGCTCTCGATTTGACGCTCACGCTCTGCCAACACGCGCGACAGGGTGCTCACGCGGTTCTCCAGTTCGAGGTTGGCGGCCGTTTGATCTCTCATCGCCTCCGTTTCCTCCACTGTTGCTGCCTGTGGAGGGGGCGGCGCCACCGCCGGGGCTTCTTCGGACTCGGAGCTGGACTCAGACGCCGCGTGTGCCTGTTCCTCCTCCTGCTGCTCCTCCGCCTCCGCACTTGGCAGCACTTCGGAATGGTCGTCGTCCGGCTGAGCCTCGCCTGGCAATAGATCGACAGCGGTAGCAATTGTGGCAGCAGCATCAGCATCATCATCGGCGGCGGCAAACACACTCTCGCTTTCGCCTTCTTCTTCTTCTTCTGTCGATGATGGTCGGTCTTCGCTTCCGGCGGTTGAGGGCGCTTCTGTGCCGTCACCGACATTCACCGGGTCCTCTTCCTCGAACGTCTCGGTTGTCGAAGACGACACGTCCGTCTCATCACTAGCGGCGGCTGCGGGCTGTTCGCTTTCGTGGTCGCTATCAGAAGTGTCTCCGCCGACATCGCCTCCGCTCGCTGAGGCTCCCTCCTCCTCCAGACCGTCCGGCGCCACGACTGCATCTCCATCGAGGCTCTCCGCAGGTGCTGGTGGAGCAGTCTGCACGTGGGACGTAGTCGGCGATGGGAGCGTCTCCACCGCGGAACTGGCAGCCGCCTCCTCCTCCGTGTCCGCCGCCGCTGCAGGCTCTTCTTGCCGCTCATGCGCGGCAGCGGTGGTAACGTCGCTGGTGTGCGTGGCGTCGGTTGTGGACGCTGCGACAGCCGCGGCATTGCGCTTCTGGTGCGGGGATAGCGAGGATGTGGTCTCTGGAAGCGGTGTGGCTGAACGAGGGGGCGACGGCGAGCGCGAGCCGCTCGTGGTGGTGGATGACTGCTGCGATGATCTCCTGGCGGCGGCGGCGACGCCCGGAGCAGTCGGCCTGTGCGCCACAGACACCGCGCTGGGCTTCTTCTTGGTGGGCGAGGCGGTAGATGGCAGCAACGCGTCCGAGTTCAGGAGGTCCTCTAGCGACGGCTCATCTTGCCTGGATGCTGCTTTCTTGGGCGGCGCTCCCTGAGGCACAGCACAGCACAGCACAGAGTTGTAAGCGCGTGCAAGCCCACGCACCTTGTTCGCTGCATGCAAGGAGCGTGCAGCCGATGGCGGTGCGTACCCTGGTGGTGGTGCCATTCCATCCGGCGGGCTTGGTCGGCTGGGGCGTGAGCAACGACGGCGGAGGGCCCCCGCCGCCGCTTCCTCCCAGACCAACGCTCGACGATGACTTGGCAGCAGCGGGAGTCGTTGGCGCGCTCGCCGTCACATGTCGCACTGCCCCCCTCGCCGGCGTCAGTTACCAAGGTTGAGGGGAGCACTCGCGGACGAGCAACCAAGCTGCCCCCTCCCCCGCTTGCTCTTGTTGAGGGAGGGGGGTGGAGGAAAGGGGGGGTGGCTACCGGGAGGAAGGGGTTCGTCGTCATCCTGGCCCACGGCGGCGTTGATGGAGTGCTCGACCTCCCGAATCTTCTGCGTGGCCGTCTCCAGCCACGAGAGCCCCCACCCAGCCATGTCGAAGAGAAGGAGGCGACGTTCGCACTGTTGGGTTGGTTGTTGCGCTGGCGCAGTGCAAGCCAGGTCTCCTTGTGTTTCCTTTTCCTTTTCCTTTCAAATTTCCTGAATATTTCCTTCTTCGTTTCATTTCCTTTTTCCTATTTAATTTCCTGTTATTTCTTAAATAGGGCCCAATTATTTGTGGGCCACCAAATACATCAACAAACACAGCGCAGCATGTTGGGGGGCAGTGCAGCTGTTGTGGGGACGCAGACCAGGGGTTGGGGTTGGGTGGGGTCAGTCGCTCGTGCCGCCGCTCTTGATGTGGTCGGCGCGCTCGGAGACTCGCTTTTGCCTGACGCTTCTGTCGCGCTTCTTCCCCGGCTTGAGGAAGGTCGCGATCTTGTTGCTGCTCTCCTCTCGCACCTCCTTCTCCTTCTCCTTCTTGTCCTTGCTGCTGCTGCTGCTGGCGGCGGTGCTCTCCTCCTTTTCCTTGATGCCGCTTCCTCCTCCTCCACCACCACCACCCGTCTCTCCGCCGGCGCCGGCTTCGTGGTCCTTGTTGTCCTTGTCCTTGTTCTTGGAGGCGTTGTAGTGCGGCGACGATCGCCTGTCGTAGCGGCTGCGGCTGCTCTTCTTGGCTGGCGCGTCATCGGTGGCGCTCGTCACCGCCAGCGCCACCTCGCTGACGGCCTTCTCCTCGCCGCTGTGCGTGCCCGCAGTTCGCGGCGCCGACGTCGCTGCCGCCACCGGGGGCGAGGATGCCGCGTGACCACCGCCGCCGCGGATGGCCGCGGTGGGCACGCCGGCGAGGGCGTCCAGCTCCAAGTCGAGCTTCTTGGCGACGGCTTCCTTGGCCTTGATGGCGTTCTCGTCCTCGGCGTTCTGCTCCTGCAGAGTCTTGATCCGCTTGGCCAGCTCTCGGATCTCCTTCATGGCCTGCATGAGTTGCCTCTCCATGTCTGTGTGCACGCACCAACCACACGTTGAACGACGGCGATGGCGTCAGCTGCTGTCCCTTTTGCTCCTCCTCCTCCTCATCAGGCGGGGGTACCTTCGACGGTGGCTTGCTTGAGGCTGGTCTTCTCGTACGAGCCGTCGGGCAGCTTCTTGTAGAACGTGCCGTCGGTGAGCTTCCCGTTCTTGCGGCCGGCCGCCTCGGCCTCGTCCTCGTCCCGCGCCCTGTCGTCCTTCGCATGCCCGTCTTCGTAGAACACCTGCACGGTGCGCCCGCTGTCGATCAGCAACAGTGCATGTGTGCGTGCATGTGAGCTCAGGTGGGTAGGTGAGATGCCTCTATCTCTCGTTCAAAGTGGGCGATCACAACTTCGCGCCGCAGTGACATCGTTGGCGTGAGTTCACTGCACGAGCATTTGATGTCGTGAGTGGTCGATGCACGCATACTGCAGTCAACACACACACACACACACACACACACACAACATGTCACTGAACGCACTTGCGCTTGACCGTAAGAGAACGTGGCACGATGGACCACTTCTTAACGCCCGCTGCTGTCACGGCTCCTGACTCCACGATGGCCCTCAGCTGCACCTGAAAATCCGCACTGCCGAGCAATCTATGCGCCAGGGAGCGGAGGGTAAGGTCGATTGCAAAACGACGTGTGTGGGGCTTCGGAGACGCACTTCTTGGGGAGACAATTGCGCTTCTTGGCGGCACGCTTCATAAGCGCCACGTCGACGATGAGCAGGGCCGCCAGGTACTCGCGACCCTTGCCCACTACCAACGCATTCCTGGGGGAATTCGTTGAGGAGTGTTAGGCAGCGCGTGAGCCGCGTCTCAGGCTCGTACTGGGCGGGCGTACCGTATCAGGGGGACGCAACGGAGGACGGTTTCGAGAGCGGCGGGATACACCACAGTACCATCCGCCAGTTGAATGGCGTCGGCCCGCCTGCCGATCCACATCAGATGCCTGTCCGTGGATACACGACACACGGCGTGAGAGATGATGATCGCTGATCCGAGCGGGGCACAGCAGATCTGCGTGGTCGCACCCTTGCGCATCGAGCGTGCCCATGTCGCCGGTGTGATACCAGCCGTCGATCAAGGCTTGCTTCGTCCGCGACTCATCCTGCCGCGTCACGAAAGAAGACGAGCCATTGAGCGCAGAATCCTCGTGAGGACCAGGCAGCAGGGGGGACTAAGTGGCACCTGGTAGTATCCGGTGAAGAGGTGCGGACCCCGAACCAGGATCTCCCCGTCGCCAGCCAGCTTAAACTCACACTCGGGAAGCGCCTCACCCACACTCACCAGCCCCAGCAGGCGCTCGCGTCCCTCGTCCTCTGCCTTCGTGGAGGCCGACTGCTTTTTGTCAACACCATTGGCGGCAGCGCCGGCATGAAGTGTCCACGTCACCAGTCCACACGTTTCGGCTTGTCCATAGCAGTGGATGAGCTGCACGCCGAGTTCTTCGAAGAACTCGAGCACCGCTCGCGCCACTGGTGGGGGAGCAGTCAATAATGAATCAGAACTCACACAATACATGACACGTCGGCGGGAAACGCCGCCGCAGCAGTGGGGGATGGGACGAACCAGGCTGAGAGCTGCCGCCGACGAGGGCGTGGCGGACACGGCCGCACCCGAGCTGCTTGCGGACTTGATCGACCACCTGCGAAGGCAGCCCAGCGACGCCCGCCGTCGGCAAGCTGTCCTTCATCGACTGTGCCAGGAACGAGAGAGAGAGAGGATAAGTCGTAACTGGCGTGTGTGGCGCTTGCCGCATGTGACGTACGTGAAATGAGGTGAGCCAAAAGTCAGACGGGGCGGAGATGATGGTCGGTTGCACTTCCTTGATACAGCCATGCAGTATCGTCGCCTACACGAGATCACAAGGTCAGCAACCGCATACGAGCAGCGGCGCAGCACATTGACTGGGCTAGTGCTCCTACCTCTGGAACGTAGAAAACCGACATGCCAGTGAGGATGGGCACGTGAAGGGCCAACAGCTGCTCGCTGATCTGGGCGGTCGATAGGAAGGACACGTAGCAGTCGTCGCCTGTGATGCTGAGCGATCGGGCCACGCATTGAGCAGTCCACAGGATGCTTCGGTGGGACAGCACCACGCCCTTGCCCTGCGGCGATTCAGCGCTCGAGGACTCAGTACCCGGCGTGTACACTATGCAAGCCGTGTCCGTCGATACAATTGCTAGCCACCGCCCACGCAAAAAGTGTGAGACGTCTCGCCCAAGAACGAAGCATGCACACCGCTCCAGATCACAATTAGTTACCTTTGGTGCGCCTGTCAAGTTCGGCGTCGAGGACATTGATGGCTGTGTCGCGGCAACCCTTGAGTCGCTCGCCCGCACGCGAGAAGATGCGCCAGGTGAGCACTGTGTCGTTGCCCGGACTGACGTTGCCGGGCTCCTTGATTATGACCAAGCGCAGATGCGGGAAAGCCTTGAGGTTGGCTTTGATCTTCTTCCACTGGCTTTGTTTTTCTAGTAGGAGGAAGGGCGCCTCGGACCGCTCGAGTATGCGCAGCAGCTCGGCGCTGCAAGAGGGACACGCATGGAATTAGTTCGACGATCAGCCTAGTTTGACGCTGGCCTGGCACAGATGTATATGGCGTACGTGTTGTAACTGTGACCGATGCAGGGAATTGCACCCACGG
The DNA here is from genome assembly GCA_000826305.1 of Acanthamoeba healyi. NCBI lineage: Eukaryota > Discosea > Longamoebia > Acanthamoebidae > Acanthamoeba > Acanthamoeba healyi. The sequence continues at coordinate 41,900 of CDFA01020865.1, forward strand.
CCATGGCCGCAAGGCTGAACGTGTTCCACTCCGGCCTGCGCGGTAGAGTTAAGCACATACTCGCGAACCATGCATGCAAAACGGCACGCACCTGCTGGCGCTCTTTCCAAAGATGCATATGCGGTCGCCAGGCTTGAGCCCAAAGGCGATCATGGCACGAGCGGCCCGGCAGACCATGTTGCGAAACTGGCCCCACGTCTTGCGCCGCCAAAACTCCTCGCGCCTTTGCAGCCGAAAAGCAACACGTGACGGTAAGGAACACTACCGTTCGTGGTTGAGCGGGAACGCGCGCAGTACCGAACGGAAAAGGCGTGCTGCTCGGGGTGCTCTGCACAACGGTCGAAGAAGTGGTGAACCACGCTCGTAGCCAGCTCCACTACGAATACGTTGCGCATTGTGTCAGTTATCTTCTGTTTGTTTGTTGGGTGATGGGCGGAAACGAACGACTGCGAGGAGGGTTAGGTGAGGCACCGGCTGGAGCAGGCGGAACGGTTGGCGGGGCATTGCGATGGTGTATGTGCGAGCCTGTGGCGATGTCCAACGCGGACAATTTGGAATCCTCTGTGGCCGGGGTATGTACTCGCGGCGTCAGCAGCTAGAGTCCGGATTAACGGCGTTAGTATCGAGGAGGTATCGTTCAAGAACACCTGGCGAGCGACGGAAGAGAGACATACGATCTTGAAGTTGCTCGAGGAATGGTTGACAAAGTAGGCCAGATAGGTGAGCATCGCAGGCTCGTCGGGCAGTGCCGCCGGGGCGAAGTCGGATGCGTCCAATAGGCGTGGAATCCCGAGACTTCTCTCCGCCGAGGTGAATGCAAGCTCCAAAACAGATTCAGATGGGTTTGGCTGCGCGGAAGAGGAGGTAAGCGCGATGAACTCGACTGGCGCATGAGGCGCCCACGCACAAGAGGAGAACACCGGCGACGGACCTGATTGGCAAGCGCAATGTCGAGGGCGTTATTTTCCAGGGAGTGCACCAGCGCACAGAACACACGGCCATCACGCCAGCTGGCGCGCGCGCGCGCGCGCGCACACACACACACACACAGTCAGCCCAAGAGATTAAGATAGAGTGAGTGAGAACGAAAAGAACGTACCTCTCTTTCAAGTCGTCTGCTTGGACTCCGTAACTAGCGAGCTTGTCATTGACCCATCGGAGCGTCCTTCCCTTGTAGGCCTCGGTTTCTGTGTGTGAGAGTGGACGTGGTCAGTGTTGAACGGGCAAAACTCATGACGTGCCAGAACACAGGCGTACTAGAGTCGAGCGACCCAGTCGTGATGCCTACAGCGGCGTGGTTGAGGTGGTACGCCCGGATAAGATTCCACACGAGTTCGAGCACGGGATCGACCTGCGCCTCCACCAGGTCTGCCCCCATCACCACACCGTACGGTAAGTAAACGGCTAAGCACTAAGCACTTGGCGTGCACGGGCGGCCACTGTCAGAACGGCCGTGCGTACGTTCTTTCGTGATGCCGACGACGGGCACGCCATCTCGCTTGATGGCGTCGAGAAGGAGGGTCATGTTGGCCATCTTTAAGAACCTGCAGTACGTGCCCATGCGCAACGTCAACGCGGAGCGCCCTGGTGGAGGGGAAGGAAAAGACTGCGCCTCGCATCGCGTGCGTACCGCTTGTTGCCGGGCTTGCGGTTGACGCCACTGACGGTCTTGCCGCTGGCGACCTCCCACAGGTCTATGAGGGTGATGCCATCGCCCACGTCGGTGGTCCAGTCATCGATCTTGAGGCCTCTCTGCTGCAGCTTCAGGTTGCACCAGCGCGTGAAGACCTGCCGCGCCACACACAGAGTCCAAATACCCACAGGCGGTTGGTTGGCTGGGGTGTCCATACAAACTGCAAGACCGACCGACCGACCACCAACAACAAAAACGCGTCGCCGCTGTTCCCCCCCCACGGACGACAAACCCAAATCTTTTTTTTTGTGGCCAGAGAAAGGATTATATTATTATTAGACAAAATATTCTAAACGCAAATATTAATAGCAAATATTAATTATAATCATTATTACTAAACCAATCAAATCCTGGTGTGTGTGAGCAAGGCTGAGGTTGGGGGGGGGGTACCCGCACGCGCATGTGCTGGCAAGCATCTGAACTCATCGTTGGAAATTCTTCCCCCCTGGGTTTCGTGTTGGAGTCTCGTTCGCTTCAGAGGTCTTACGGCTGTACGCACGCAGAAGGAGGAGGGCCAGGGACGCGTTGTTGGTTTGGCTTATTATTATATTAAAATATAATAATAAACTGTTTCCTTGGCACGACCAATTTGAAAAAGAAAATAAAAGAAAATAGGTAATAATTGGTTTATTATTTAGGCATTCTTGAGATTGTGCAGGGTTTTTTTTTTGCTCGCGCCAGAGCAGCCGAGGCCTCTACTGCGGGCCGTAGTAGTAGTCGCCAGAGCCTCCGCCGTAGCCGTAGTCCTGGTCGCCGCCGCCGCCGCCCTCGCCGTGCGTCCAGCCGGCTTCGCTCTCGTAGTCGTCGAGGAGCTCGCCCCAGTCCTGGTCGTTCTGGAAGTTGTCAAAGGCGTCGCCCATCATGTTGTCCTCGAAGTTGATCATGAGCGCGAAGAAGGCCTTCCACGTCCCGAGGGCCTTGCGCATGGATCCGTTCTGGCACAGGTAGTAGTTCTGGGCCGCGTGCTTCCAGGCCTCGCACTGGCCGTCATCTTCGCTCACGCTCCGCCATTTTCGGCACACGAGAGCGAGTCGCGCCAGCTGGATGTAGTTGTCGCCGAGGTGCTCAAAGACCTGCGCGAGCACCTTGTCGGGCAGTGTGTTGATGATGTTGGGCCCCGTGATGACCTCGCTCTCGCGGTGGTGTTGATGATGACGGTAGGCGCCTGGGGGCGCTTGGCGGCCGCCAAGCGACATGGAGGACATGGAGGGCAAGAGCGCGTCCACTGGGGCGGCAGGTCCAGCGCTGTCGTGGATGAACCAGCACGAATCGCCTCGGCTGCAACGATTCTGGAGATAGAATTTACACACCACGTTCTTCTGCCATTGCCCCTCGCCGCCTCCTCCGCCTCCGCCCCTTCCTCTGCCTCCTCCTCCTCCTCCGCCTCCTCCACCATTCTCGCCCTGATGGTAATAGCTCCCACCACCACCACCACCGCCGTAACGTCCACCGCCGTACATGATGCTCTGTTGCTGCTTGTTGGCTCTTTCGTGATTGATGAAGAATCGTTGCGCTACCCTTTTCTTTTTGGTTTCTTTTTACATTTCTCCCTTTCGGTTTGGGGCTGGTGGTCTTGATTGTTGAGCTCTCTGCCCTCGTCTTCTTGGTGCATGTGCTCCTGCTGCTGCTGCAGCTGTCCTGTCGTACACGGATCCATGCGCACACCATACACTGACCGGTCCACAACATAGATGAAGCCGAGAGCGTCACCGTCGTCGCTGGGCGAGGGAGGAACCGCCACCAGCACCAGCACGTATTCCAGCCCTCCCGCGCCCTCTGGCTGGGTGGCCGAGGAGCAAGCAGCCGCCCCACCCCACGACGTCCGCGCGAGCCCACCATCTCATGAGCCCCTCCAGGGCACGTCGTCGTTAGGCTTTCGGTACCCAACCACCATTTTTATTTTATTTTATTTTATTTACAAATGAAATGTTCTTTTAAAAAATGATAATAATTTCTGGCAATTATCAGCAATTTGTGACAAATATTAAATTTTAAAAATAATGGTCCACACAGGCTGGCGACGACGGGGGGAAGCGACGACTGCGACGAGGAGGACGCACAGACCACCACCGCCGGCGCTGCCGCTCTTGTGAGCTCAGGTTCGAGCCTCTTGGCTCCACTCCCTCTGCTCACCCATTTCTCGTACACCACCCACAAGAGAGCTAACCTGCGTGCATGCGTGCGTGCAGGGATCTCCTCGCCAAAGCCTGCGCGACGTAAGAAGAGCAAGAAGGAACGAAACAAAGGCAAAGACCTCGCGATCGAGGTGCCCACCGCCGCCACCACCATCGCCTCTCCCCTCGGCGTAAGCGATCACCACCACCACCAGGCAGCGGTCCGGAAGAAGAAATCGGAGCGAAAGAAGCGCGACGAGGCCCACCAGCTCGCTGGTGCCGAGGACGCAGCTGCTGGCGCCGCCCAGTTGAGCTCGACTTGTACCATTACCACCACCACAGCCAGCTCTCCCGGCCGACTGCTCGAGACGCCCGCCGCTAGGAGCGAAAGGAAGATCCATGGCAAGGACAAGGACAAGCAACGCGGCTTGAGACAGGACCACCACCACCACCGGTCTCGGGATCCCTTGCCGGACGACACGAGCATCGATGGTGCGGGCAATCACTATGATGCCGCCTCGGCTGGCGATCGGGACGTACGCGAGCCGGAGCAGGGTCAAGGGAGTGGGCCGTTCCGCTTGCGGAAGCGAGGCGGCTCGCTCGAAATGCTGCCTAGCGAGCGGAGGAGCCGTGAGCTCCGGATGAGTGGCATCGACGAGGCCATGCTACGCAGCATTCTCGGAGACGCCGTCGAGCTCGCAGACAGCCATTCCGCCTCCGAGGATGCCGTCTTCGCGGAGAAGAGCACTGAGACAGCTGAGACCATCGCCAGCGTCGCGCAGCCAGAAGCGCACACGGAACACTGCGAGAGCTCAGAGGCCAAGGAGGCCTCAGGCTCAGCGGCGAAGCAGAAGCGCAAGCAAAAGCTGAGCAGCAAGAGCGATGACGACATGAGCCACGTGTATGTCGCCAGCATGCTGACATCACTCGAGGCCAAGAAGTCCACCAAGAAACGAGGCGGCAAGTCGAGCGGGGCATCATCAGCGCCCTCTCCCCCGCCCATGTCCACGTCACCGCCAACAACGCAGCAGCAGCAGCAGCAGCAGCAGCACGGATTCCGGGTCATGCGGAAGCTGAAGAACGACGCCCTGAGCCGATCGCTCGATCTCATCCCTTACATCTTCACCCAGAAGACAAGCGCCGCTACCGCCTCCACTCCAGCGCCGTCTGTAGCCGAAGTCGCCCCAGAAGCAGCGGCCGAGGACGCCGTGCCAGCGCCGACGGACAAGCGGGCCAACAAGAAGCGCGCCGGTTCGCTGGGCAGGTCAAGCACGGAGCCGCTGGTTCATCACCAAATCAAGCCGACCATCAAGAACGTGGACGTGGAAGAGATCGAGCAGCTCAACGCAACGGAGATCGCCGTGAAGGAGCAGCGGAAGAAGGAGCGCAAGAAGCGGAAGAAGTCGCAACTGGAGAGCGCCGAGCCGATCGAGCTCAAAGCCGCTGCCGCTGACGTGGCCAGCCCTCGCGAGACTTTCGGAGTTCTTCTACAGGACACGGACGAGGCGCGGAGCGAACACGAAGATGCGCGCCAGCCACCGAGGCCCACCTGTGACAAGCCGCCAGCGGTCACCCCCTTCACGCCCACCGGCAGTGGCGCAAGCCCAAAGCTCGCCCGGCCAAAGTCGGCGATGGACAAGGTCAAGAAAGTAGCCGGCGACGATCACAAGCTGACCGTCAAGCGACGCAGCGCCTACGATCGCGGCGGTGCCACAAACGAGGAAGCAATCGTGGACGTGACTGCGACGAACGAGGGAAGCGGTCACCAGGCGCCGCCGTTGGATCTAAAGCAACAGCCACCACAATCGCAGACAGCTATGGCCTCTCCACCGACTTCCCCTCACACGACAAAGGAGAGGCGTCATCGCTCAGGCTCGACCAAGGATACCGCCAGCGCAGCGCTTGTGACCAAGCTCAAGTCGGCGCCAAGTGGAACACCCGTAGTACGAAGAACGCCTTCGACGGCGACGCTACAGGATGCATCGCTGGCGTCGGCGTCGTCGCCGTCGCGACCGTCGCCCGAGTCATTGCGTTTGCCCTTAGCAAACCTCGAGGTGCTGCGAACGACCAACGCAGAGGAAGGCGATGACCGCGTACAGCGGCTGACCACAACGAAGCGCGTAATGGCCTTACCGTCGCCGTCCGGCGATCGCGACGACGAGGGCGATGATGATGATGAAGAAGAGCCCTCGCTCGAGGACTCCTACGGAGTCTACCTCATGAAGCGAATGAAGCACCGCAAGAAGCGAAAAAAGAGAAAGAAGCAAGAGAGGGCCATAAAGCGCGCCAGCGATGTCGAAGGACCCCCTCGCGACGGTCAGGATGGCGATAACGACGGCGAGACCGATGAGCAGGGGGATCGACTCTTCTTTGCTCATCTCAAGAACGGGTTTGAGAACTACCGCATGGTTGACCCGCTCCAGCCCTCCTCGCCGCCGCTCAATGCCGACGCACCCGCCGCGATGGAGGTACGTTTGCGCACGCGTGCATGCTGGTTCATCGCCTCGTATAACCTTCTCACCACCCTGTCTGTTCGTACGCTCAGGATATTGGCGAGCCGTTGCCGAACAAGAAGAAGAAAAAGAAGAAGAAGCTCCGCGTCAAGTTAGCCGTTGCGGAGGAGACCAAAGGGACGGTGAATGGTCAGAACCACGAAGACGCCACTGTAAATATCGACGGTAGAGCGGAGGACGAGGAGGACGAGGAGGAAGGAAACCCACGGCTGTCCCGATGTACATCGAGGTACAGTTACCTTGCGCACTTATCAGCTCGCTTTCACGTCCTCATCTAGTGTGCCGTGAGGCACGCCGTGCATTCGCATCTTCACACAACGCCACTGCTAACCCGCACGCATCGCAGCAGAACTATCATCCTGCTCCTCCTCCTCGCAATCAAATTCATTGTGCTCATTGTTGTGGTGAACTATCACCATCGGCACCACGATCGAGATTCCCACCACCCATTTCTAGGGGCGGTGGTGACCGTGGTGGTGCTGTGCTTTACGTGGCTCCTCTGGTTGTGCTTCTCATACGATCTGCGCTTCATTCCTCGGCTGTCACTAACATTGCCTACCACCAACCACCACCACCACACATGCTGCAGGCAATTCAGCGATTCAACCGGCTCAGGCAGGTTGAGGGCGCCGCGGCGGAGTCTGTCGGACACAAACCTGCGGACGACGTACTTGGCGGAGCGGCAGCAGGACAATCTCAAGGAGAAGCGTAGGAAACTGCGACGCAGCCGCTCGATCAACCTCCTCGACCTCTACAAGGCGAAGCACACCACGCGCAAAGAGCGGTACAAACAAGCGATCAAACGCATGAGTGCAATAACAGCGACAGCGCTTTTAACTCGCCTTTTCATCTCAGGCCGGTGGTACCGCTCGCCGAGCTGCGACCTACTCAGTTCACTGTGGGGATGCTCGCCGTATCACACCAGACGAAGAAGATCAACAAGATGGCCAAGTACGCTGATCTGCACACATGTGCCGCGTGCGTCGCGGACTGAACGTGGAGCGTGTGCGTGAGTGCGTCGAGCAGGGCGTGTGACGAAACCAAGCTGGCCAAGTACATCGCTAAAAAGACGGTACCGGTCGTGATCGGACCAGAGCAGCGATACTACATGCTCGATCGACACCATGCTGCCCGCGCCCTCTGGGTGCGTACGCCAAAGAGTGAGAGAGGACAGGGCAGTCTCAGAGTGAGGCGTTCGAGTGCGCATCTTTGCCGTCAAACTGACATCCATGCATACCTACCAGGATTCCGAAGTCGACACAAGTCTCAAGATGCTGCACGTACAGATCCTAGCCGACCTGTCGGACTTGAGCCAGGACGAGTTCTGGGACAAGATGAAGCGCAACAAGTGCACCTACCTCACCAAGAACGGGCAGGACCCGCTCTCTCCCGTACGAGGCTGAACGCGTGATACACAACCGGCCGGTTCATCGCGTTTCTAACTATTCACCCCAACGTGACTCACGTGCAGGACTTGCTGCCGTCGAACGTGAGCGAGCTGAGCAACGACCCCTACCGCAGCTTAGCCTGGGCGGTCAAGAGCCGAAAGGGCTTTAAGGCCACCCCGATCCCCTTTGCCGAGTTCATTTGGGCCGGTGCGTACAATGGCCATTGCCCCCACGCCTCTCGCGTCGCGTGAGTTAACTCGATGGTGGTGTGCGCGCATGGCCACTGTGTGCAGACTTCTTGCGAGAGCAGCTGGGCAGGGAGCTGGAAGGCGAGGAAGACATCTACGGGGCCGTAGACGAGGCCAAAAGCACGTGCCACTCATCGCACGCCACCCACCTGCCCGGCTACATCCCCCTCGACACCGCCACATGACGTGTGCGCCCTTGGTCGTAGCTGCTGCCGCCGCAAGAAGAGAGATGTGTGTACAGGAGGAGGCGGAGGCGAGCATCTACTTGCGCACTCACCCCTTTCCAGGGTTTTGGCGCTGAGCGTGAATGAAGTGCGCGATAGCGATCTATGGTTGGGGGGAACAAAATGAAGCCGGTGGGGGGAGGGGGGCCTCATGCCCACCGGAAAAGGAGGAGGGTGGCGGAGATGTTGTCCTGCGAGCCCTTTGTGTGCGCTCGTCTCGTGATGGCCTCCGTGAGCTCGTCCACGTTGAGGCCCTCGTCCAGCTTCTCGAACACAAATTCGACCGATTCCTGAGTCCCACACCACCACCGCCACAGCCATCAGCTCCCCGCTCCGTCCCATCGCCGATGACAACCTCTGCACAAGTGCGTACGTACCTGGTGGGACCAGTTCTCCCACACGCCATCGCACCCCAACAAGAGGAAGCTGTCCCTGTTGTTGAAACCCCTCCCCGGTCAGCCCCAGGTGGTCCTCTAATTGAGCGCGGGGGGAGTACGTGGAAGAGAGCTGCCGATGCATGACATGAGGGTGGGGGTCAACAAGAACCCCGTGCCAGAAGCCGTCCTCCTCGATGGGCAGCTTCATGTTCTACGCAAGGTCGTCACCGGGAGGCGGAAAGTGTCATGAGGTGCGGAGGCATCAACAAACTGGTGAGTACGAACTGTCTCGGGACTCAACCATTCTCGTGGGCGGGGCGGGCGTACTCTATCACCAAAGGAGCGAGAAACGGAAAGCCCGCCCACGCGACCTCCCACGATGAATCCGCCCTCCTTCTCGATGCGCGCTCGCTCGGCGGGCACCTGTCCGTTCCCCGGTCAGCCACAGCAACGGCACGAGCTCGATCCATTCGCCTTTCAGCGGTTGGGCAGAGTGGTTGGGGAGTGAGCGAGAGGGCAGTGGTACGGTGGGCTTGTGTATCTCCGTGAGGACCTCAAACGATTCCTCCCAGGCGCCGGCGCTCTTGTTGTACGTGCGCTTGCTGCACCACGCGCCGCGACGGATCAGAGAGAGCAAGAGGCCAAAGAGGCAAAGAGATTGGGGGTACGTACCCAAGCAGAGCTTCGGAATCGCCCACGTTGGCTACGAAGATGTGCGAGTCGAGCAGGAGAACCACAACGGCTGTACTGCCGTCCTTCCACTTGTTCTCTGCCTTCAACGCGTCCTACGCCCCGCCACTCTTAGTCGGTGCCACCGCACACAAGGCCCCCGTCCAGGGAAAGCCAAACCTCGATGAACTCTCGATCTGTCTGAAGGAAGCCCGCTTCCATGGCCCTGCAAATGCTCTCGGTCACTTGCTCTATCGATGTCGTCGTCGTGGCTGCTTCCACGCACACAGCTTCCCCGTCTGGGCCTGATGAGGTCCCCGCGTCACAGCGCATGCCCACACAGACCCAAAAATGAGCGACAGCAAGACAGGGCGCAGAGACTTGAGATGTTGGGTCGACACCTGACCGCTCCTCTTTGGCCGCCTTCGCCTCTTGGTTCTCTTGGTCGCTGGCGACGTTGTCGGCCGAGCCAGGCGCCAAAAGAGACAGGAGGGAGCCCACGGGGAAGGCCGGGTCGTTGCAGATCCTGTCGTGGAGCGTGTCTGACACGAACGCCGATGCTCGCTTCCCCACGTGCCCGTCATAGCTGGCCGCCCATCACGACACCCATGCGTGCGTGAGTGCGTGAGTGCGCGCGCGGGAGGCAATGAAGAGGAGTGGGGGAGCGCGACGTACATGCCATAGAGAGCGTTGGCGAGGCCGCGCTGCTGGAAGGAGTCAAAGAGGCCGGGGTAGTCGCGAGCCAGCGTGTCGATGGAGATGTGCGAGTCCTCCATGGCCCCTCGGCGGCCCTGCAGCGCGTCGGTCGAAGACACGAACGAGAACTGCCGCCCAGCCTGGGCCTCTGTCGGAGGCGGCGGACGAGACGGTCGCCGGCCGACAGGCGCCGCTTGGCTCTCGCCGGCCGCGGGGGACGAGGTCATAGGGCTCCCGCCGCCCACAGCCGCGAACGGGGGAGGCGGCCCGAGGCCACCCGATCCGTGTGTGGAACTGCGCGCGCGGGCGCCTTGCGGAACGTTCAGCATCTGCGAGTGTATTTGCGGGAGGGGGGGGGGCTGTCTTGTAGAGCAGCAGCAGCGGCTACATGTTAGGGGGGAGGAGGGAGGAGCAATAAGGAGAAGAGCGAGAGTCGCGCTCACGTACCGCGGGGCGAGGATGGGAGGAGGAGAAGGAGGGAGATCGATCGATGAATCAAATCAAATCAGCTTTTCCCCTGCACAACCACCACACGGTCAGTTTTGGAATTGTAGCGGTTGTTATTTGCGGAATGAGAAAAATGTTCACCCTCAACGGAAAACAAGCAGGAAAATCTATTTTCTCTTCTTCCCTGGCAGACGAACATCGGAGCGCCATCACCGCCTGCGTTTGGCGCGGGCGGCCTCGTCATCAGCTGATGCGGCATCTCGCTCCGCGGACTTCCTGCTCGACTCGCGCGCCCTCTTGTGTCCGCCACGCGAGGCATCCTCGCTGGCTTCGTCCCTCCGCCGCTCTCCTCGATCGGCGGCTCTTTCGTGGTGCCCACCGCTCGACGTCCTGCTGGAGCTTCTGCTGCTGGAGCTGCTGCCGCTGCCGCTGCTGCCACTAGCGGAGGGCTCGGTATCGTAGCGGCGACTCGGCCTGTCGGATCCACCGCTGGGTGGCGCCCCGCGCTCCCCCCGATCAGACTCTCTCTTCCTCTCCCTTGCGCTTCTGTCGCTCCTCTCCCGGTCGCGTTCCCACTCTCGGTCTCGACCATCAGGCTCCCTCTCCTTCTCGCGCCTCTCCCGTTCCTGCGCCGTCCGATGCACCGACCACGAAATGAGCGAGCGTGTCCGCTGTTAGGCGTACCATACGCGCACACTGAATCCAGGGAGGGTGTACCCTGGGAGAGAGCAGGTGCTCCCTGCGGTCTTCGTCGAGTGCCGTCTCTTCGCTGCCGCGCCGATCACGCTCATGGCCAGCCCCATGGGACGAGTACCTGGGGGGAGGCATGCCGCAAGGCCTTGGTCAGCAAAAACGGTCCAAGCGGCTTCGACAGAGGGGGTGTGCGAGCGGGAAAGGTGCGCACCGATCTTCTGTTCGCACGTCGCGGCCGTAGTCTCCGGACTCAGCTCTGCCAGGGCCACCGCTCGGAGGAAAACCACCGAGAGTACCTGAGGGAGGGAAACGACCACCAGCGCCTCCGGGGAATGGAGGCACACCGCCGCCGCCTCGGTAATTGTTGCCCTGCACGCAGCCGAGCATGAACGTTAGTCCTCATCGGCGTACAAGCGTTGGTCAGTGCCGCAAGCGCCATTGCGGAAGAATATCTGGTTTGTGGCGTATGCACGCTACCTTGGGAGGGAAGAAGGTGGGGCCGCGCCCAAAGTCGCGAGGGCCGCCCATTCCAGGTGGCATGAACATGGCGGACATTCCCTCTGTTGGCCCGGCCGACGTGACGGAAAACACGCGCGCAAGGGGGGGTAGAGAGAAGGACAGAGAACAAAGGGGTCAGTCTAACAGAGGAAGAATGAGCACCAAGGGCGAATGGGAGGAGGCACCTGGCTCGCGGAGTGCGGTAGGGATGGGCTCCTCGCCGCCGTGAAAGGGGAAGGGACGGGCAGAGGAATCGGATTGGTCGTCACCCGAGAGCACCTGCACCACCGAATCCTCATCACCTCGGCCGCGCATGGGCGGTCTTCGTCCGCCGCCCGGCGGGCCGAAGCGCTTGGGTCCCATGCCCATCATGCTGTGGTGGAGATGGTCGCCAGGCATGATGACCACCGGCGGCGGAGGAACGCCGGCGGGCGGCGCGCCGAGGGCGAGAAGTTCTGGCGGCAGGGCTTCGTTGGGGCGGTCGGGCGTCTTGTGCGCGCCCTCCCAGACGCGAATCTTGCCCTGCATGGACATTTCCTGTCGCACGTGCACTTGCTTGGCGCAGTAGGATCGCCAGGTCTCCTCGTTGAAGCCATAGTTGAAGTAGTCCGACAGATCGGCTCCGGGCTTGCGCCAGGGCTTCTCCTCCAGCTCATCCATATCGATCTCTAGTGGGTTGCGCTGACCGGGCGCAAACCCGCGTCCGGGCCCGCCCTCAAGAGAACCTCGCCCTCCGCCCATCGTCCTGGCTCCGCTGGCACCGAGCGGCCCGCCCGGCCCGCCCTTGTTCCAGGTCAGGTTTACCCGCCCCACTCCTGCTCCTACGGCCCCACGCCCTCGGCCGCCACCAAAGGACATGGTGGACCCGGAGCCGCCACTCTCCACCCTCTCCGTGTCGAGCACGATGTTGGGCAAATCCTAACCACCACACAACGACGACCCATCATGAGGGAACGGTCAACCGTCCCCAAATGCAGTTGTCCGTACAGGTCAGCCTATATACTGGTGCAGCACATCATCGCTCAGGGGAGAGCAGCAGAAGAGAGTGAAGAGGGGGACGCACGTCTTCGTCATCTTCGTAGAGGTCATAATCAGCTTCGCCGGCAGCTGCTTCTCCTCCGGCCGGCTGCTCCGCGTTGGGCTCGGCACCACTGTCACCGCTGTGCGATGGTGCGGAGGGGAAGGGAGGGGGATCAAACCACCGCCGTTGGGCCAAATTAAAAAGATGATGAAATTCATAAAATAAAATAAGACGCGATTGCGTGGACGATCATGATGGTTTATGTGCCCGCTACTCCCTGCTTGGGGGGGG
>CDFA01020865.1:62085-92811 GCA_000826305.1 Acanthamoeba healyi
CCCGGTGATTGATTGCAATGCAATTCTGAGCACATTCCACGAATTCTTGGTCCACGCGTAATAATCGGGGGGGGGGTGAACACACGCGGGGGTGGGTGCTCGGGAAGACTGCGAACACGACGTGCATCCAAGAGTTGCTTGCTGCTTGGAGGGGTAGTTCGTGGTGTGCTGTTGGACTACTACTCTCTCGTAGAGCTGGTGCGGTCCACACTCGAGTTCGCTCCCCCCCCCACCTTCCATTCGCACAAAAGTCAAGATTTGGCCTGCGATGTGATGTGTGCTGACCGTATTGGTTTTGATCCCTCCCCCCTCGCTGTAGGTGGTGGTAGGTGTGAGCAGCCACACGGGCACGCACGACACGACACGACACAGGGGTTGCGAGCAAACGCGCGTGCAGAGTCTTCGCACACTCCCTGCACCTGTTGACGCGCGCGGTACCATCCCATAGGAAGAAGAAGAGCCGACCGCGGGTGGGTGAGTCTTGGGGATGAGCGTGCACGAAGCGGCGAGGCTCGGGGACCGAGAGCTGGTGAAGAAGCTGCTCAAGAAGGACGGGCGCAAGAACTGCGTGAACCTCGAGGACGCCTACGGCCAGACGGCTCTCCACATCGCCGCCGAGGAGGGCCATGCCGAGCTGGTGGCGTTCCTGGTGGACAAGTACGGGGCCAAGGTCAACGCCAAGGACCAGGCCGGCTGGACGCCCCTCTTCTGCGCCTGCAAGTGGGGCCGCGTGCGGGTGGCCGACCTGCTGCTCCACCGCGGCGCCGACGCCGGCATGCGCTCCAACGACAACGCCACGGCGCTCCACTACTACGTGCGACATGACTATCCGGCTCTGGGCGCCGCGGACGCCGCCTTGCCGGGCCTCGCTCTCCGCGTGCTGCGTGCGCTGCTCGACAGCGGCGCCGATCAGAACGCCCAGAACACCAACGGCGAGATCCCGCTCCACATCGCCGCCTACACCGGCGTCGTCTCCTCCGTCGAATCCCTCCTCTCCCTGGGCTCCGCTCTCGACTCCACCGACCGGTATTGCTCTCCTCTCTCCTTCCTCTTCCGCTCTTGTGCTCTCTGCGTCACGTTGGCCTCAGATCCTGGTTCGTCGTCCGATGCTGACCCTCTGCCTGGACTTGCTTCCACACGCCGCACGCAGGAACGGCGAGACACCGCTGCACCACGCGGCGCGCCGTGGCCACAATCAAGTTATCGCCCTCCTTCTCGACTACGGAGCCGATCGCACCATCCGCGGCGTCGAGTCCGGCACGCCCAAGGAGGTTCGTTTTTGGTCTGATGAGACCCTCCTCGCTCGATTCCCCATCTCCCCCATCCGGCTCACCACACCGCACCTTTCCGCGGGGTCCGGACTTGGCGCGTGCGGTTCACTTACACTTGAACGCGACGCGGCGTGCGTCCTGTCCTGTTACAGCTGGCCGAGAGTTCAAAGCAGACCGAAGCGGCTCAACTCCTGGAGAGCTACGTGGCGATGCCACCCACATTGGCCCAACAGGCGGTGCTGAACACGGCGCGAGGGCTTCGGGATGAAGGTGGCGGCAGCCGGCGGGGCGGCAGCGGATCGGGCAGCAGCGCTGGCGGTGCAGGGGCCGGCAACCCGCTGGACCGCAAGGTGAAGCTGATGCTCTTGGGCGACCCTTCGACGGGCAAGTCGCAAATCCTGACCGCCTACGCGCGAGCCAACGCAAAGCTGCGGCAGACCGCGGCACCCGATGGTGACGAGCGCGGTCTCCAGCTGGAGGGCGAGCTGACCCTCGATGGACGCTCAGTTGCGGTAGAGCTCGTCGACGCGCCGCTAGCTGACGCAGCCCGCGCGTCGCTCATGCCCCTCACCACCCTCTTCCTCGTCTTCTTCTCAGTCATCGACCCCGACTCCTACGCCAACGCCCTCAAGAAGGTACCTTACTTTTTTGTTTGGCCGTGCGTGGCGATTCTGTGCCGCTGCTAACGCCTCGCTCCACTCGTGTCACACGTTCCGCCGTCGGCGTAAGCACAGTGGGTCTCAGAGGCGTGCTATTACTGTCCGGGCACGTCGTTCGTGCTGGTGGGGCTCAACGCGCACCTACGCAACGACCCGGCCACGACCAAACATCTCAAGAGCCAGGGCGTAGCGTTTATCTCTGCCCCGCAGGCGACAGAGTTGGCCAAGCGGACCAAGGCCATCAAATACGTTGAGCACGCCCAGGCCGAGGCCGGGCCTGGCGCCCTCTTCGAGGACGTCGTCCGGGCTGTGGTCTTCCCCACCACCCGGCTGCACAAGGAAATGGCAAAGCGTGAGCGGATGCTGGAGAAGGTGCGCACCGAGGTGGCCATCGCCATGGCCGAGAATCGGGGGGAACTCTCCTTCAAGAAGAAGGGCTGGGACAGCACCTATATTCCCAAGAGCTTCGGCAAGGACATGCGCGACATCCGCAAACTGGTACTTAGTTCACGTCCTATCCCCTGCACCATTCCTCCCACCCAACTTGCGCATGCGGTGCCGTGGTGCCGACCGCCTGCGGCTCTTATCGCGCGCGTACACACACAGCGTTGTGCCGCGTTATGGAGCTGTCGTCTTTGGCACATGGGTGACCGGATGTGCGTGTTTACACTAAACATCAGGTTCTGAGCGACAATAAGCTGTTCTTCTTCCCGCTGGCACTGCTGGAGCTCACCAAGCTGCAGACCCTCGAGCTTCGCAACAACGCCCTCACCTTCCTCCCGGACGCTCTCCCACGGTACGTCTTTCGAACCGCTCGAGCTGGGGCATGAGGCAAAGTCTCTCTCTCTTATGCGTGTGCGCGCGGCATGTTCAGGATGTCATCCCTGAAGAAGCTGGACGTGGAGAATAACCAGCTGTCTGTGCTACCGGGGGAAATGGGGGCAATGACCCATCTGGAGGAGCTGAAGCTGCGAGGCAACCTCCTCGACCAATTCCTTCCGCCGGAGGCCCAGGCCAACGGCACGCGCGGCATTTTGGCCTACCTGCGCGACCTTCACAAAGGCGCAGAGCGCTGCTACCGCATGAAGATCATGTTTGTCGGCAAGGAGGCCGCCGGCAAGACCTCTGTACGCCACACCCTCTCTCTCGCCGTTGTCCTCCTCACCCTCTCTCCTTAAGTCGTTGGTCGTGCGTGACTCACCGCTTCATTGCTCCTCGGCAGTTATCGTACTTCCTGCTGAATAACAAGAAGATGGAGCGCGCGCCGCTCTCTACGGACGGGATTGATATCAACAGCTGGGAGATTCCCTTCTCCGATGTGGAGCCGGAGCTGGGCGAGAAGTACATGAAGGACAATTGGTCCAACAAGCCCATCAGCTTCTCCGTGTGGGACTTTGCCGGGCAGGAAGTCTACTACAGCACGCATCAGTTCTATCTCTCCCGCCGTAGTATGTACCTCGTGGCTTTCAACCTCATGGACGACACCATCCTCAAGGGTACGTATGGAGCAATGATCCATGCCGCCAGCGCGCACGCGTGCATGTGCGTGCGTGTGCGCTCACAAAGGCGGGCATGACCACAGGGGATTACCACAGAGTGTCCTACTGGCTGCAGAGTGTGACGGCTAAAGCCCGCGGCGCGCCGGTTGTGGTTGTGGGCACGCGGGCGGACTTGTGCTCGGCCGACGTAATCGCTGATACCTTCGCCAAGATGCAGCAGCAGTTCTCACACTTTGGTGTCAAACACTACCTGGCCGTGAGCGCGCACACCGGAAAGGGACTCAAGTATGATTACCTCACGTGCGCACACACTCACGCACACGACTGACCTTCCTTTGGCTCTGGCGGGCGCGTGCAGAGAACTGAGAACGACACTGATCGAACTGGCCCTCAAGCAGCGCACCATGGGCGAGCAAATTCCGCGTGCCTACCTCGAACTCGAAGGCCTCGTGCAGCGCAAGCGACAGGAGCTCCTCGTACCTCTCCCTCGCTTTCCGTTTTGCTGCATTGAATGCGAATGCTCAATGTTGATGGCGCGCGGCAATTCAGGCGGCGAAGCGCCCACCAACGCTGCCCTACTCCGAGTACCGTATGATCGCCCTCAATGCACTGCGCATCGACGACGAGGCCCTCCTCCGGGCTACCGAATTCCTGCACGAGCTGGGCTCGATGGTCTACTTCCGCAAGCCAGGCCTCTCCGATATCACGATCCTCGATCCTCACTGGTACCACACATCGCCCGGTCCCTTGTCCACGCGTGTTTGTGAGGCGAGACTTGACCGTGTGATCGTTTCACGCTTCGTCAAGGCTAACGCAGGTGATGGCGACGGTGGTGTCGTCCAAGACGTCGTTGGATCGGGGCATCCTGCCGCACAAGTTCCTGACGTCGCACATATGGAAAGGCGAGCTCTACCCTCCACACCTGCACGAGACACTCCTCCTCCTCCTCGAGAAGTTCCAGATCATGTTCCGCATGCGGCGCAAGCGGCAGGTGCTGCGCGCCGTGCAGGACACGGTGGGCCCTACGCCCAACCAGCTGTCGTTCAAGGCGGGCGACAAGATCCTGCTGCTAGAAAAGGCCAAGGTGGGCAAGTGGTGGAAGGGCCTCCACAATGGCCACGTCGGCTACTTCCAACAGACCCACATACGCGAGACGCGTGAGCCTGCTGAGTTCACGTTGGAGGACGAGTCCCTAATACCGTGCCTCCTTCCTACCGACGCTCCTCCCGGTACGTTGTCACCAAAGCCCTCGATCTCAACCACCTCGTCGCGTCCACTGACGCTCAGCTCGTGCGCGAGCGTCGTCCAGGAACGGACAAGCATTGGCCGGCGTACGAGAGCGGAGTGCGACAGATTGGGCGACGTTGGCGCTTTGACTTTCTGCCGCTGCCCTTCTTTCCGCAGCTGATCGTGCGAATGCTGCACTTTATGGAGTCGCGCGTGCACTGGCGATACGCGCTGGTGGTCGAACACGAGCGTGCATACGCCCTCGTGCAGGTGCATCACAGCGAGGGCTATTTGTCCGCGCTGGTGCGAGGCGAGGATGAGAGCGAGATGTCGGAGCTCATGGCCGTCCTCGAGGAGGAGGTCGACACCCTGCGCGAGTGGTTCGGGGTGACCTTCACCGAGGTAGCCGCGCCGTGTCCGCATTGCTATCGCGAGCGCCAACCTCAGCCACATCATCACTTTTCCGTCGATGCTCTCGAGACGGCGTCGGCCAACGACGTACCCGCTCTCGCCTGCCCGCGCGCCTCAGCCGCCGTGATCCCGCTCTGCGAAATCGCGCCGGACATCGCCATGTCCAGCTTTTCGACGAAGATCGCCTACGCTGACCTCCACCTGGCCGACCTCCTGGGCGAGGGCGCCTACGCCGATGTCTTCCGCGGCACGTTCAACTCAGAGACCGTTGCCGTCAAGAAACTCAAGAACACCAAGGGCTTCAAGGAGTTCCGCACTGAGGTCAAGTTCATGAGGTTCATTGCCACCCACCCACCACTGCGAGCATGGGTTTCTTTGGCGATCATGCTCACGAACGTCTGCTTGTCTGCGTCGCACTCAAAGTGGCGAGGAGCACCAGAACATTGTGTTGCTGCGGGGCGTGTGCCTGAACCCTCCGTGCGTGATCACCGAGTACATGGAACTGGGAAATCTGCACAGCTATCTGGATGACCATCGCAACGTCATCGAGTGGCGGCAGATAGTGACGATAGCGCGTGACGTCGCCCGCGGCATGCACTTCCTCCATACCCAAACCCCACCCAAGATTCACCGCGACCTCAAGTCTCCCAACATTCTCGTACTGCTCCCTCTCTCAATTCCGGTGGTTGTTTGTAACAAACGATCAGAACAAACGCGCTGACGCGATTCCTGTGCAGCTGGGACGGCGTGACGACAGGCTCATAGCCAAGGTGGCCGACTTTGGTACGTCGCGGTCCCTGGCACCTACGATTGGTGGGCGCATGGTCGACAATCCGATCTGGCTGGCGCCCGAGGTCATGCGAAACGAGGAGTACACAGAAAAGGCCGACATCTACTCGTTTGGTATCATCATGTACGAGCTGTACACCCGCGCTTTTCCCTTTGGCCGCAAGACACGCTTCCAGATCGAGCTCGACGTCGTTGCCGGTGTCCGTCCCGAACTACCCTCCGACTGCCCGCCGGCTTGGGCCGCCCTTGCCAAGGAATGCTGGCATGACGATCCACGAATGCGGCCATCGTTCGGGGACATCCTCGAGAGACTGGGCGAGCAGAGCACCGGCAGCAGCTTCATGGTGCCGGTGGCATATCGCGCTATCGCCGATTGCCCCTACGCCCTGCCCCTCTCCCCCGCCATACCGACGACCACCAACGACACCTCGACGTGGTCCGCCATGTCATCTTCGTCGTCATCCGTCGTCACTACCAACTCCACGCCAGGCTCATCGACCTCTAAGGTGCCGAACGGCGGAATCGTATTCGTGCCCGACGTCGCGCCGCCCTATACCCCGTCCACCTCGCCCGTGGCTCTGCTCCACTGCGGCCTTCCGCTGACGCTCTCGCTCGATGCCCTCACGACGCATTTCGAGCCTCTCCACTTTGAACGTACGAACGCTAACACACGGCGCTCATCTTCACCCACCATCATCAGTGAGCTAATTTAGTTGCCTTCTGTGCAGAGTACTACTTGTCCCGACACGTAGCGACAGAGTCTGGAGAGGGTGTGGCAGGTTCCTTGAGCAGCAGTGGGATGGCTGCGTCCCGTGGCAATAAGCGGGCCGACCCACTAGAAAGTTCTTCTTCCAGGGCCTCGTCGTCGCTATTGCTCTCCGAGGACGCCAGTCAGGCCATCGCTCCCTCTCCCGCTGCCGAAGAGTCAAGCTCGCGACAGCGTGAGGTCACGACAGACACAGCCCGGCCAGTGCTCGTCATTCCCCTCGTGTCTGAGTTTGGTCTTGCGCGCGTCCTAGAGGGACCGGCGGGCGCTCTACCGTGTGCGGCCGCCAAGCTCAACAACACGTATCTCTCCCTCCCCCCGGATCCGCAATGCATTGCTTGCAGGAGTCGTGACTGACCGGGACGGTTACCATCGCAGGGCCGAGATAAAGGACGAGTGGGAGGTAGTGGTGCAGGTGGAAGCCCTTTGGCTAGATCGCCGAGCCGCCGCATACGTGCGAAGCAGTGGCTCGGTAGGTAGTGCAGAAGCGGTGCTGGGCGAGGTGGTTGCGCGCGCCGTGGCGGAGCAAGGACGATACCTTCATCACCCAACAGATTCGTCGGCGCTCCTCCTCGGGTCCGTGCTTCGGCTCGGCTCTTCAGCCCACTCCCTGGCCCAGGTGCTCCTTCGTCGCGCGGTCTCAGGATGCACACGTAAGCAAAGACTCACAATACTGATTCGTGGCACGCAGGAGGGCACCCGAGTGGTGACCTGTGGTTCGATACGAGGAGTGCCGCTGGCGCTGTCAACGTGTGGCGAGATGCTGGGCGAGCAACTGCTGCCAGCCACGGGGACTGCGGTTGTGCCTCCATGCGTGGTGCTGGTCCCAGTTCCTCCGCTACTCTCCGCCGAACTGGCTCTTCTGGCCGTCGATATATCTGCATCGCTGCACCAGGTCGAGCGCTTGCTGGCAAGAGGCAGCTCTGCCAGTGGTGTGGACACCTGCGAAGGCAGCGTGCTGGTGATTGGATGCGGGCGAGTGGGGCTAATGACGCTCGCTTTTGTGCGGCGTATAGCGCCCAAGGCGCGCGTTCTGGCCGTCGATGTCTCCCTCGAGCGCATCAACCTGGCTCACACTCTCGTCGCCAAACCTGACACCGTGAAGCAAATGTACGTGCGGACCGCCCCGAGGCGCAGTGCGAGCGCGCATGCTCACGTCCTCCCTCTCCTGCAACAGGGATGCCCAGCAATGGGCCGAGCTGGTGGCGTTTGTGCGGGCGCACACGGGAGGACGAGGCGCAGATGTCGTCCTCAATTGCACCGTGGCGCCCCGCACCGAAGCTGCCGCGATGTTGGCGGCTCGCAGGGTGCGTCGTGTTTGTTGCGAGCGTTGTTGCTTGGTGGTGCACACTGCCGCTGACACACGGAGGCCCCACACACCCGCAGGGAGGAACGGTGGTGCTGTCGCCCCGGCATCGAGTGGACAAGGAGCAACTGCTGGGCGGGCTTGCCAACGACGTGGGGCTCGTGATCGGTGGTGGCTCTGCGGTGGCAGGGGTGGTGGAGACTGTGTTCGACCTTCTTCTCGCCGACCGACCGCTCAACGCCCTCTTCACCGCCATTGCCCGCCTGGCGCCGACACCACCCGCGTGAGGAACCCCCAACCTCCAGCCCTCCCAACCTGTTGCTGCCCGCAATGTACCCACAATGTTTGCATCCAAAGACCATCTATCATCTATCCACCCATCATCTGTACAGTAGCGGCGGCGGCAGCGGCGGCGGCGCAATGAATGAAGGCAATGGGAGAGAGAAAGAGCAGCACTGCCCGCGGCATCAGAGGGGCACTCCACCCTCCGGAGAGGACGGGACGATGAGGCAGGCGGCGGTGGTGTGGTCCATCTTGCCGGGGAACTGGCGGTAGTCGGTGGGCTGGCGGGCCTGCGGGTTGAGTTCCATGTACTCGCGGCAGACGCGGGTCGTGGCGTGGCAGTGATCCACGAGGCGCGCGGTGATGCCTTTGGGCGTAAGCGGGCCGGCCTCGAGCAGCTGCTGGAGGGCCTGCACGCGAAACCGGTCCTTGGCGAGTTCGATCGCAACCGACTCCTCGCCTTCCCACGAGTCCGAGGGAAGCTCGAGGCCCACCTCGCTCGGCAAGCGGCCCAGCATCTGCGGGTCAAAGTTGTCGTGCACGCCGTCCGATACAAGCAGAAGCACGTCCCCCGGCTCGCACGGCATGAAGTAGAGCTTCAGGTTGCGCAGGTCTGGCGCTCCGCCCTCCAGGTAGGGTCCCAAGCGGCCGCCCGGGTCGCGCACGTCCGTTACGTTCATGCGATTGCCCGCCGTGATGTCCGTCACTTCGGCCGACCGGCCGTTCCTGGCCGGGGCGTAGTGGAACGCCTTGCAGTCCCCCACGCTGCAGCACACGAAGCCCCACCGGGCACTGGCCTCATCGTTCCGCTGCTGCTCTCCTTGATCGTGTCCGCTGCTGTTCCTCGCCTTGCCCTTGCCCTTGTCCCTCCCCTGGGCGCCGGTGCGCTGGCCTCCCTCGTGCGGGGCCAGCTGGAGGAGGAGGCCGCCGATGAGGGTGGTGGTGCCGGCCTCCCAGGTGTCGCCCTTGCCCTCCATGATGCGGCGGTCGGCCTCGGCAAAGGCGCGCAGCAGGTAGTGCGCGGCCTCGTGCAGGTCCGGCAACGCCCGCCCGGCGCACCGGCGCGTCAGGTACTCGCGCAGGGCCGCCACGGCCGAGCGCGCCGCGTCGCGCGGGCGGTGGCCCCAGTTGCAGCCGTCGGCCAGCGCCACGAAGGCCCGGTTGGGGTAGAGCCGCACCCACGCGCAGTCGGCGTTGGGGTCGCCGTCGCGCTGGCCCGTGGGCAGCAGCGGGTAGGTGCTCAGTGACCGCGCGCTCGCCCACACACCACCACCAGGCCGACCCACATGCTTTCCTCCTTCTCCTTCCTCTTCCCCTTTGCGAGGGGGGGCGGGATGATCATCGCTCTCATCCTCCTCGGCCTCCCCGTCCCAGGCCAGCCCGCCCCCGTCGTGGGTCGGCACGCCTGCCTCGTCGCGGGTCTCCCAGACCACCCCCTCGTCGGATTCGGCGCTTCTCGCGTGGTCGTCGCCGTGGTCGTGGTGGTCATGGTCGACGTGGTGGTGGTTGATGACCGCGAAGTTGGGCAGCTCTCGCCACCAGTCCACCCGCGTCGCCGTCACGAGACCTGCCGAGCGGCTGACCCCTCCTCCTCCCCCTACTACGTGCGTGGAGGCCTCCATCGCTTGCCTTGTGCCTTGTGGGGTTGGGGTTGGGTTGGGCCGCGTCAACGTTACAGCCCACCACGCCTAGCTTGGGGGGGGGGCGTATGCAGGAAAAACCCAAATTACTATTTTTATTTTTTTATTTATTTATTTTAAATTCATTTTTAAATTGGTTGGCAAAACGGGGGGGGGGTAGGGGGTGGGATGTGGTTGTGGGTGGTGGTGGTCAGTGGCGCGAGAAGTCGCGCTGGTCGTAGTCGTCCTCGTCGAGGTAGGAGGTGAGCACGACGTGCCCGCCAAACTTGCGCCCGGCCAAGTTGGACTGCGCGCGCGAGGCGTCCTCTTGATCGGCGAACTCGACAAACACCTGGCGCGCCAAACACGAACATACACCACCATCACGCACCACGCATGAAGACAGGCAATCAGCTGACACGTCGTCGTACACATCTCGTGGTGGAGGCGCTCAAGGAGGCGAGAAGTGGCCGCAGCAGATGCCGCGCCACTCGGTCCCACAGCACGGGGGGCGGTGGCAGGACGTACCCGACCGAGACCATCGACGGCTTGTGTGGGGTCGAGCTTGCCGTCGTCGGTGAGGGCGGGTCGGGGTATGGTGACCGAGAGCACGTTGCCGTACTTCTCGCACTCCTGTCGCACGTCTTCCATGATGTCGGCGTGGTCTTCGTCCGACACGAGCTCCTCTGGTCGCACAAGGTTGAGCAGCTGCAACACTCGAGTCTCGGCTTGTGCTGTTGAGTCCACCACACACACAAACGCGTGAGCAGTCGTGGAGCAGTGTGAGACGATGTGGTTGCGGCGGAAGAAGTGCTTGGAGCGAAGAGGGGAGGAGGAGGGAGAGATACGCTGGCCAAGGAGCATCCCTGAGAGAAGGGTGGCTGCGGGAACTTGCAGGTTGAGCAGGCTTGCAGCGCTCGGGCTCGGGTTGAGCGCGCCGGGCGACATGGGCATCATGATGCCGCCTGTACCGTCCTGCTTGGCGCCGATGTTGGCGCGCTGCACCAACAGCGTTTTGTCGCCCAGTTTCATGCCATTGAGACCCTGACATGCGCGATCTGTTGCGAGACACGAGCGGGTAAGTAAAGGGATCCGCTAGCGCCCAACCATATCAGCCCACGACCATCCCTCCGGTGGGTGGTGGTGGTGGTGAGGCGTGGGCGCACCGGTAACAGAGGCGTCAAGGTATTCGAAGAAGGCGTAGCCCTTGGAGTTGCCAGTGGCTGCGTCCTTGACGAGGTTGAAGGCCTTGAGCGGGCCAAAGGCCGTGAGCAGCTCCTTGACCTGGGCCTCGTTGAGGTACGCGGGAAGTCCCCCAATGAAGATCTTGTTGGGCGAGTCCGGCACATTGGTAGACACGATCCCTGGGATGTGAATCCCCGAAGGCGGCGCCAGCGCGGTGGGCGGCGACACGTAGTCCTTAGGCCGCCGCACCTTGAGCGAGATGCCGTTCATCGTTATTCCGTCCAACGCCATTCCTGGACCACGCCCACAAAGGAGGAGAAGAGCGTCACACACGTTTAAGTGACTCGTGTGCGCGCCGGGCATTGGTGGGGGGAGAGGGCATGCTACCGGAAGTGGCTTCATCGATGGTGGAGAATTCGATGAAGGAGAAGCTCTTGTCGGGGTTGAGCTGCGACGACACCACAGGCCGGTGGTCGGGCTGCACCACAGAGGCCTTGATCATGGCCTCGTTGAAAAACTCCACCAGGTCTTGCTGCACAAGAGTAAAATCAAGCAATCTTCGTCACCAAGAGAGGTCACACGCGGCGGCAGGCGTAACTATCCCACACACACACAAGAAGTGCAAGCGTACATCGCTGACGCCGGGAGGGATGTTGCCAACGTAGAGACGACGAGCCTGGCGGTTGATCTGAGCGGCCTGCTGCGCTGTCTGCTGCGGCGTCGGGACCAGCCCCATGGCACTGCCGGGGAGGAGCTGCCCGAGCCCGCCCAGTGCGGGAAGGCCCACCGCCCCGAGCGCGCCCAGAGGCCCGCCGGCGAGCAGGGCGGCACCAGCCGCCCCACCGTGTGCGGAGGCCATCGCCAGCTGTGCCAGCTGCGCCGCGTTTGCGCTGTCAAAGCCCGGCGGTGGCTGATCCCACGCGCTCTTCTCGGACTTCCTCCTGCCGAGACGACGAAGAGATGCAGGAAATGAATTTAATTTCGTCACGCGGTCACACCACGAGAGGGGGGCGGGGGCGGGGCGTGGAGGCAGGGGCGTACCTGCGGCGGGGAGGGGAGGGAGAACGAGACCGGCGAGACCTGCGCGACGATCGATCGCGTGACCGAGACCGGGAGCGGGATCGGCGACTGCTGCGTCCGGGCGAACGCGAACGCTTTCTGCTGCTGCTACTTCGAGAGGAGGAGCCTTCCTTGCGCCTAGACGACGACGACGAGGAGGAGGAGGAGCGCTCGTCTTTATCTCTATCCCTATCTCTCGTCCTTGAGGAGCTCCCCTCCTCGTCCTTCTTGTCGCTGCGGCTTCCCCGATCTCGATCGCGCCTTGATGAACGCTCCGTGTGAGAACTGGTGCTGCCTGCGGAGCCAGTAGCCGCTGTTCCCGATTGCTGGTGGCCCTCCTCCTCCTCCATAATGATAACAGCAATGCGCGCGTTGCTACACGAGCCGATCGATGCACGTAGCGACTAATGGGGGGGGGGAGCGCCTTTTTCTACTTTCTGAATAAACCATTTCCCATCTTTTTCACGCGGAGCATGGAATGCGGACTACGAAACATGCTTGGAATGTATTCGCTTTTATGTGCCAAGGGCTGGTGCTGGCCACGCGATTGGTTTGCGTCCCCACGGGAGCGAAACGGCCCACTGAGAGAGGGGGGGGGAGTTTGGGGCATGCGGTGCACCGGCTGTTAGAGAGTGAGCGACTACAGATCTGCAGTGGCTGCTGCAAGTGGAGGTCCCCCCCCGTAGTGAACAAGGTTGATACTAGACAAGGTACTCCTTGTGGTGTGACTTTCAACCTCTAGCCTCCTGTCCCACTTTGTGTGGAGGGCGGGGGAACAGCTACGGCTTATCGCGACGTTAGTACATGTCCCCACATCTTAATCGCTGTTATCTTTTTTTTTTCTTCATGTGTTCAGTACAACTACGCTCGAGCGGTGGTAGTGGATCTTCCTTCGTAAAGGCATCCCCATAGGGCTTCTCTTGAAGCACGATGTCCACCAGCGAGTATACCTCAGACCGGAGCGACAGGTCCCGTAGCAGCAGCCCCTCATCTCGCTCTAGAAGCAGCCGTACAAGGTGCGTCAACCTGAGGAGAGAAGAGGGGGGGGGTCCCGATTATCATCTAGCGAACACCATCACCTACCTCCCCTCCTTGCCCCCCTCCACGAGCCGCTTTACTGATGGTGGTGGTGGTGGTGATGTATTGCAATCATGCAGAAGCTCGACGCGTTCGCCTGACCGCAGCAGCAGGTCAGATCGTGACAGCAGAAGAAGTGAGCACACCAGCAGCCGCTCGCCATCCAGGGACAGGTCCAGCTCGGCCGACCGCGAGCCGCGCGGCAGCTCCGAGGAGCGCTCCCGCACTCGTTCCGCATCGAGTAGGGGGAGCAGAAGCCAGAGCCGTAGCAGGGAGGAGGACGACCATACCAGGAGCAGCCGCACGAGGAGCAGGAGCCGTAGCAGTGACCGCAGCGGTAGCAGGACCGGGAGCCGTAGCCGTAGCCGCAGCCGCACGAGGAGCAGGACCAGGAGCAGGACCAGGAGCGGCAGCAGGGACCTGACTCGAAGCTCCAGGAGCAGGTCGAGGACCGACAGCAGGAGCGTCGATAGGAGTAGAAGCCGTACCAGCAGCAGAGGGCGTTCAGGCAGCCGCTCGACCAGGAGCAGCCGTAGCCGCAGTCCCCGATCTCGTGGAGACAGCCGCTCTCGTTCCAGGTCTCCCTACAGCGGATCGTACAGGTACGCAGCGCTTCCCCCCTCCTCCTACAACTGTAGTTTGGCCCACGAGACTGCTGAGTCAGCCTGTCGAGAGAGCGGAGGAGGCGCCTTCTCACGCCACTTCACCCTCTTCAGCGACTCGCGCGACTCCGACAACAGAAGACCGTACAGGGGCGAATACAGCGACGATGAGTACGCACTCCCTGTGTTCCTCTCGCGCTCTAGTGTTCCTTCGATCTCTAGGTTGTCGTGGTGCTGGTCGGTGGTGGGGATGGTCAGTGGATTGCAATGCTCATTCTTCATCACCCACACGCAACACAGCGACAGCCAGTACAGGGGTAGAGACAGGGGGGACTCTGAAGATGGCGACCGTAAGTACACTGACGAGGGTATGCTTCCACAACGCGCTCCACTCTCTGTGATCCTTGGCCACTGAGTGCTCAGCTCCCCCTCACCACTCAGCATACTCGGAGGAGGCGGACACATCTCACTTCTCGGACGAGTCGTCGAGCGATCGCTACAGCTACGACGACGAGGAGGAAGAGGAAGCCCGGGAGAGGGACGTCAACCGCATTCTCTTCTCCGGGATGCCTCAGCCAAAGATGACCGACGACAAGCGGACTCTGGAGGACGAGTACGCGTGCGGCCTGCAGGAGAACATCAAGCAACTGCAGGGCCACATCCTTGACATCCAGAAGAGGGAGGTCGAGAAGATGAGCGCCTACGGCAACTCGCTCGCTCCCAACGCCGACCCCAAGAAGGAGGAAGGCGAGGTAAGGGGGCTGTCGCACACCGTCCCCTCCGTCTCAGCGTTAGTTACTGACCTGACCATCAACCAATGTACGCACAACAGAGGAAGAAGTTCGAGCAGTCGCTGTCGGACATCCGCGAGGAGAGAGCGAGGTACCGAGCGATGCTCTACGACGCCATTCAAGAAAGAGACGACCTCCTCGAGAGCAGACAGATCTCAAAGATCGAGGAGAGGATCGCCAAGAATAGGGTATCTACTAACTCTACAGCCGCCCCACCATTACGCTGCTCCACTTGTGTGAGTGAGTTCAGACCAGTGACTGATCATCGTCGTGCTCGTCGTGAAAGGCTGACCGAGTGAACAAGTACAACGGGATGGACTTGAGCCTGCTGCTCCTGTTTGGGCTGCAGATGGGCCTCACCATTCTGTACATCATCTTCATGGACTTCACCGACACACCCGCCGCCATAGGGTCACAGATCTACGGGCATGCTCTCCCTCTCTCTTCCCCCTCTCTCCCCAAGCTCACGTCGCCTCTTCCAATTACCGTGTGCAGGTGGACGAACAACGTGGAGTACGTGTACGTATTCCTGATCGACATCTTCATGATGGTCTTCGTGGGCTTCACCATGCAGAGGGCCTTCCTGCGTAAGGTACGGCCGCCACTCCTCGTGATCATCTTCTCCAAGTGGTATTAGGACTACGCCCTCACCACCACCGCTCCACTCCCCATTGTAGTTTGCGTACTCTGCGATCGGATCGTCGATGCTGGTGGCCGCCATGGCCTTCCAGTGGGGCATCCTGTGGCACGGATGGTTCGCGTGGGAGTCGGAGCAGTCCGACTCCAAGATCAAGGTCGACATGGCCAGTCTCATCCACGGCCTCTACTGCGCCACCACCGTGCTGGTGGGATACGGAGCAGTCCTCGGACGCACCAATACCCTGCAGACGCTGGTGTTTGCCTTCCTGGGCGCCTTCTTCTACTGCCTCAACTACTACATCAACGTGGGCGAGATCCATGGCACCGACCTCGGTGGCTCGCTGACCATCCACCTGTTTGGCGCCCTGTTTGGCATTGGCGCCTCGTTCATCATCGGCCTCAACGACCTCAACGACTACACGCTCCCTGGCGAGGTACGTACCTAACTCACAGCCTTCGCTGGTCAGTAAGCTGACGTAGGCCCTGCTCTCTCCAGGACCAACGCTCTTCCTACACCTCGGATGTGTTCTCGTTTATCGGCACCGTCGTGCTCTTCGTCTTGTTCCCTTCGTTCAACGGAGCGTTCGCCGCCGATGGGGCTCAGTTCCGCGTTGTGATCAACACCGCCCTGGCCTGCTGCGCCAGCGGGGTGGGTGTCGTGGGGCTGGACTGGTTCTTTGGCCCGCAGAAGTTCCGCGCCTTCGTGCTGCAGCACGGCGTCATGGCCGGCGGTATCGTTATGGGTTGCGCCCACTCGGAGCTCGTCCCCGCCTACGTGGCCATTATCCTTGGGTCCCTGGTGGCTGCCCCCTGCACCTGGGTTGGATTGCGGTACAAACGATCGATCGCTCCCCTTTGCCCTCTTGCTTCTGCCAGAACTTAACTTCTCACTCTGACACCCACAACGGGAACTGTCTCCTCATCAGGTATGTGACGCCCTTCATGAACAAGGCGCACAGGTTGCTGCCGGACGTTAGCATCATCCCCAAGGACACCGCCGGAGTACTCTTTGCCCACGGTGTTCCAGGCTTCATTGGCGGTATCGCTGGCATCGCAGCCACCGCTGACTACCAGGACTCCATCCGTACGACTCGCTTCTGTAGTGGCCGCCAGATGTGGTGCCTACGACTGACTTATGATGTGCACCCGCCTCGGCCTCGGCTGTCACAGAGTTCGGTCAGACAGCTGCCGATCTGTTCTCGAAGGACCCGTCATCCCAGGCCGGCAGGCTGACAGCTACGTGGGCTATCTCTCTCGCCATTGGTACCCCCTACCCCGCCTTTTGGCTCTGGTGTCGTTCTTCTCCAACCAAATCGCTTGCTTGCATGGACTAGGGCTTGGCGCCGGAGCGATGACCGGTTTGCTGCTCTTTGCCCTGCGCGTGCTGTTGCCGACCGAGCACCTGGTCACCAGGCGTCGTCCTTCGCCTCCTGAAGGCCCGCGCCCGTTCCACGACGAAGTGGCCTGGCGCGAGCTGCCGCTGGATGTGGACGAGTGATTCCAGCATCTGAGTTGGTGTATGGGTTAATCATCATCAGGTATAGCGATGATGGTCGTTTCGCTGCGACATTGTCTGGCGACAAAGACCGGCGCGACGCAGGACATGGAGTGAGCGAGCAGGGGACGGGGGAGACAGGGGAGGTTCAAGTTCGCGCCGGTGGTCCCTCAATAAACACCTGCTTTGCCACGCGCAACTCAGCGTCCTTGTCTTTGATGCATAGAGACTCGCTGCCTGTTTCCAAGGCGCATTCATTGGGCGGGTTTTAACCTCTGGGTGGTCGTCGTGGTGTTCATGCCCCCCCCCACCACTCAAAATAGGTTCCCCGTATTTCCT
Source organism: Acanthamoeba healyi (assembly GCA_000826305.1). Lineage (NCBI taxonomy): Eukaryota > Discosea > Longamoebia > Acanthamoebidae > Acanthamoeba > Acanthamoeba healyi. Next base: position 79,102 of record CDFA01020865.1, read on the forward strand.
TATTCGTCCCCACACTGCAGCTCTCCTACCTAATCCGGAATGGTGTGGTGTGGCGGTGGAGGGTCCCCTCCCCCCCCGTTGTTCGCCGTGCACACCACGAGAAAGGGAAGAAGCTCTGTTGTTCCCCCCTACTCGCCCTATCCCCACCCCCCTCATCCTCTAGAGCTGGGGACTGGGAACAACAAGGGATTCCCACCACATATCGTAATCGTTGGACGAACCTCTGTCCTCCTCTTCCTCCTCATCCCCCTCCTCTCTCTCCTTCCCCAAACAAACGCCTCCTAGGCTAGCAAAACACGAGGGATGGAGCGCAAGAAGAACGAGATGTCGTGGAGGGGAGCGAGGCTGCCACAGCGACACGCTCCGCTGACGCTCCTCCTGCTCTTTCTGATCTCTCTGGCGGCGACTAGTCTCTCAAGCCCCCTTCACCCTCAGCATCCTCATCGTCGAAGTACAACAGGTAACTTTGTTCTGTTCGTGATGATCACAAGCGACCATCCTGTGTGTTGGCGTCACATTGACTCAACGGCGTCGTTGTGCGTGGAGTAGAAGAGTCACTTCCAGTGCCGGTGAACGGTGCAGCCCGGGTAACTGATGCGGGGGGAGCCTTGGTGGTCGAGTTCGATGCGGACGTCGACCGCCCCAATATGGGCGCAGGGTTCTCTGCCTGCGCCGACATCTTCGTGGACGCGTCGTCACTCGGAGCTGAGCCCTTGTGTCACTGGCGCAACTCGCGCACGCTGATAGCTCGCTTCGGCCAGGCAGCGAGCTTGGCGATCGGCGACCAGCTCAGCCTGAAGCCCAACCGCATTCTTGCAGCAGGCAGCAGCAAACCACAAAACGAGCCCGACCTGCTCGAGCTGGTCGTCGTCGGCCCAGACTCGCCTGCAGCGCCCGTGGCGGTGATCGAGGGGACATCGGCCGTGGGCTGGTGTGACGTGCTCACCCTCGACGCTTCGGCCTCGTACGGTTCAGGTGGGCGCGATTTCGTTGGCGGTTACGTGTGGGCCTTGGTCCCTCCTGAGGACAACTCTACCGATATCGTCGAGGGTGTGGAGAGCTACCTCGCCGAGCAGCGCGACGTGGTGGTGTCCCTGGACGGACCCTCCCTCAACCTCAACACCAGCCGCACCTATATCTTCTCACTCACTCTCACCAACTGGCTTGGCCTCTCCTCCACGGCATACTTCCCCGTGGAGATTATCGCCACTGACCAGGTGATCGTTCGCATAGCTGGAGGAAACGTACGCCCTCCTCTCCGCTTCTGCTGCTGCTGCTCGAGCCACCACTTCTAACACTGCGATGATCGTCCGGGCGTGTTTGTTGGGGTGCGTGTGCATGTACGCAGCCCACGATTGACAGGAGAAACGCCATATCGCTGCGCGGCAGCGTGGAGTTGCCATGTGTGTGCGCGAGGGATGCTTCCCTGAGCGTATGCAACACCACTACCCGCTTCTCTTACGCATGGGTTCGCACCGGTGGGCCCGTGGTGGCGCTCGACCTAGACTCGCGCTCGTCATCCTCGCTTTACATCCCCGCCGGAACATTGCAGGCTGGGGCCACCTACCGCTTTACCCTAACCGCCACCAACGCAGACATGCTCGAGTACGTGGGACAGGCGAGCGTCACCGTACGCGTTTTGGAAGAGGTGCCGCAGGCCGTGGTGGAATCTGGCAGGCGATACCTATCGCGATACGCCCCCATTGAGCTCGATGGCTCCCTATCCTCCGCAGATGACGTGACCTACAGGTGGACCTGCACCTGGGTTGGCGGCACCGATCTGACCGGCGACGACCACTCGTGTCCCGCCGAGCGCTACCTTGACACTCCGGCTTACCATACCGCGCATGTGGTCTTGCCGGCGTCAGCGCTGCCGCCGGGTGACTGGCGTTTCACCCTAACCGTGAGCAGGGATAACCTCAGTGCTACAGCGGACCAGCTCGTGACCATCGGGTGGGACGACGCACCCACGGTATTCGTGCGGCTTGCTCGAGTTGGCCGATCAACAACTCACGGTCACTCGTACGACAACCTTCCAGCAAATGAGTTGATCCAGTTCAGCGCCACCGTGGCTTCTCCCCTCGGTCGTGCCGTGGCCGATCTAGTGTGGTCGGTCACCGACGGCGACATCACCAACCTCACCGCACCCGGAGTCACTCGGGCAGGCAGTGACATCACCGTCTTGACATTTAACCCCGACGTGCTCACGCCAGGGGCTCAGTATCGCCTCCGATTGTCGGCCAGCTACGCCGTCGAAGCTCTCCAAGCTGACGACTGGGCCGAGAACTCAGGCCTGCCCTGGGCGGCGTCAACGCCACAGGCGACCGGCTGGACCGAGGTCACGTTCTCGATCGGCGACATTCCGTGGGGTGGGTCGTGTGCGGTGGACTTGACCCAGGAAGGTTTAGGGTACGCCAGCCTGGTTGCCACTCGATGCCTCGGCTTCGACACCTCTGCTCGGCAGCTCGTCGAAGGCGGCCCTATCTTCGTTCACCACTACGCGAGGCATTCGAGTGATCCCTTGGGCGGTCTGTTCCCTCTGGGATCACACACCTCCGTGGCCGCTGGACGATTTGACACGTACCTGCCAGCGACCGGATCCGGTTCGTTGACTCTCTACGCTCGGGTGTTTGATCGATCGGGGTCCTCGGCCTACTCGCCGATCTCCCCTGAGCCTAGGTTGCTCGACATCGCCTCGGGGGTGATCGTGCGCACTTCCTCGAACGACTCCTTCGCCATGACCGCCGAAGAGCTACTTCGTTCCAGCGTCGTCCAAGGGACAATCCAGCGTGGGCGCGTGGACTTGGTGCCGACGCTGCTCTACTCGATCCTGTTCGAACTCAATTCGCTCCAGGCGTTGAATTCCACCAACCCATTCGCCCCAACTGAAGAGCTCGTCGTTCGTACCGAGGTCTTCGAAGTGCTGCGCACGCGGGTAGCGCTCGAGCGTTCCGAAGATGCCGTCACCGTGCAGGCGCACCTTCTCTATCTCCTCTCTGGTGGTGACAGAACGCTGGTCGAGGGCGGTCTGGACAAGCGCTCTCCCTCGTCAGTCTTTGCGACAAGACGTAATTTAGCTGCGCCAGGCGCTAGTCTGGGCCTTCAGCTCCTGCAAAACCTCAGGGAGCTTGCGACTGCCTCTCCTCGCTCTGACGATCTGATCGTACGGTTACAGAAAACCCTTGCCTCGCTCTCGCTTGCTCGCTCGCTTAACTAATCGTCGATGATGTTTGTGTGCATCCACAATAACAATGCCTGCTGCAGTACATTGCGCATGCCGCTTCGAACCTGCTCGAGTTGTACAAGGCCTACACGCCTTCGCTGACCGAGTTTGCCACGGAAGTGGTTGAACTGACTACGGAACTGGCTATCGAACTGATCACAGCGTCCGCCCAGAAACGCACCGACACCTTGGAGACGCCCAACATCATGATCACCGCCGGCAACTGTACTGCACTCTCTCCCCCGATCTTCTCTCTTTCTTTAGCGGTGACAACCCTTGACGCCAACTCTACTCAGACCCATCAAGCGCACTGCCAGCCACGATCGCTGCTGGAGGCGTTACCGTGGCACTGCCCACAGCCGATATTCTAGCTCGAGTGGGCGGTGATGTTGACGTCATGATCGCCTTGACCACGTTCTATTTGAGCCCGCAGCCTTCGTCGTCATCGCCAATCGACGCCATCACGCTCATGGCGCCCGTGGTTCGCCTTAACGTGCGGGTTCGCGGCGAAGATGTCTCCTTCAGCCTCACCCAGAACCTCACCATCACGTATCCTGCCGTCCTCAGCGACAACCCTGCAGGCCTTAGCATTGCCGTGCGCACTCCTTCTCCTCCTCCTCTTATCCAGCCTTTCAGGCTTGCTCCCTCAGCTGAATACACACGTTGTGACTGCAGGCCATCACCACCGGTGGCTACAACGTCTCGTGCCAGAGGTGGGATGATACCGAATGGGCTCTCGGTCAGGGCTGCACTCCCGCCGGCGGTTCTGGTACCACTCGCCCTACCCTTTGTCTCGTTCATCCTGCTTGGGTGGGGGGCTGACGCTTGAGGATCCCTCTATCAGTGGCCTCAGCGGAGGGCACGAGGTGCGTGTGCTCCAGTCTCTCATCGGGAAGGCTCCTCTCCGTTCGAGCGTTCGCCCGAAGGTGAGTGCACGCGCTCTCCTCCTCACCGACAAGGGGAAACGCGCTGATGGCCATATCTCATTTCATTGTTGTTGTTGGTTGGTTGGTTGGTTGGTTGGTTGGTTGTTGTTGTTTGCAGCGTGGTCATACCAAGCTCGTCGCCAGTGGTTAAGGCCGCCGATACGTCGTCGGCCGGAGATGGCCCAGAGCGGTGGATCTTGCTGGCCATCTTCGTGACGTTTGCCGTCGTCGTCCTGCTGCGTACCTATCACCCCCTTCTGATATCCCAATGCCGACCATGTGGACCTCATGCTCACGAGTGTGTGTGTGTGTGTGTGCTGCGCTCCAGTCCTGCTGTTGGGATTCCGTCTGTACGTCAAGAAGCCCGAACCTCAGGAAGAGGAGTACGAGATCCCGGTGGTGCACCGGATCGAGATGGCCGACGTCAATCCCGAACCAGAGCTTGGCGAGGGAGCGTATGCTGAAGCCAAACAGGAACTGATGGTTGCTGACGACGTACGTGGCTGTTTGAGCTTCGCATCGTTTGCCCCCCCCCCCTATCGTAGCCATGTATATCGACATGTCCGGTTAAACACCAATGTTTCCTCTCACGGTGGTGGTGGGTGCGATGAGCAGATGGAGCCGGAGGACTTGAACCTTCCCTCCGAGAACGATTCGGACGCAAGTGTGGTGCTACGTAGACCCAAGTTCCAGAACGGACGCATTGTGTTTGAGAGCGGGCTATCGTGCGCACCGCCCGCCCACTCTTGGATCCTTGCATTCCCGATTCCTTCTCACTGACTACCCGATGGTGACCAACAGGCGCGAGTCTTCCATCGGGCGTTCCCACTCCCGTTCAGAATCTCATTCACGGCGCAGAACGAGGTCGTCCAGCCGATCCCGCAGTGGCTCCTACTCACGCAGTGATCGTCGATCGACAAGGTCGGGCTCAAGGAGTACCGCGAGGTCTCAGTCCACGCGCTCGCTTTCCCGCTCCACCGAAACCAGGTCCAGCCCCCTATCTCCTTGGCATCCAAAGTTGGCCAACGCGTTAGAGTTGCTGACGGAAAGGAGCCCACCCGCAGAGAGCACAGCGGGGATGGAGGGCGGAGCGGTGAGGATTTCTCCAGCGATAAGGAACGGGATGGAGCGGCGGAGGAAGACATGCCGAGAGGCGCTCAGGTCGGAAAGGGGGAAGAATATGAACAGGAGCTAGTCATCCCGACCAGCAAGTCAAAGAGCGACAGCGCCGATCGCCCTGCTGAATCCTCTGTTGAGCTCGACGAAGTCAAGAGTAATCCTCCTGAGGAGGATGAAGATACTGACAGCGCAGCCGATAGTTCCGAAGGCAGCCCCAGGGCTGCCGTCAATGCTAGCGCGGAGGGCAATGAGGAGAACTCATTGGATAGAAGCCGCCATAGCAGAACATCGTCCAGCAGCAGCCGGTCGCAATCGAGCAGTGGAGAGAGCAGAAGCGATAATGATGATGGCTCCTCTTCGAACTCTTCCGAGGACGAAGAAGATGACTCGGCCGGTTCGGACAACGACAACATGTGAACCACCCACACATTTATATAAAACCATTATTATTACTCATGTGATATCTTGATGGTTTGCCTTTATTGGTATTTTACCCAAGTCTGACAGCCATCATGTGTTTGTGTCTGTCGAGTGTATGTATGTGCGTGTGAGAAGTTTTACCCGGCCTTGTTTTTAATGGGCTGCACTGGCGTCTCTCGAACTATTTGGAGGATGAGGTAGCCCATGCACACAATCGGCACGCACGCACAAGCGAGCAATCCCATAAGCATGTGTGGAAGCGGCACATGGAACAGATTCTCCACGCCCTTGCTGAACCTCTGTGAAGTGATGCTGTGATGAGCTTTTCATTGGCTGTTGAAGGGAAGCGGGCGAAGAGGTCGCTGATAGCCTCAGTACGGTACCTGATATCTGAGATAAAGAGCATCGGGGCGGGAAGGTAGACGGTCGGCCTTCCTTCGCTGCCAACCCGTGCTCACGAACTCATTAAGCCCATCGTTTGACAGAGGCTCCTGCATGACCGTGGCGAGCCCTTCGTCCACGCCGATGATGTGTGGAAACGATGACAGGCCTGCTCACAACGGCACCACAGGTGAGGAACCTCCCCACAAGGAAACCGCAAAAAGGGGGGCAGGCATACCGAGACGGTCGGTGCAGAGGGCGTGCTCGTTATCACAGCTCACACGAGCGAACTTGAGGTGCGGGTGGTGTATCCTCGCCAGCTGCGTGAACTCCTCCCAAATAGAGTTCATCCTGCGACTCTCGCTGCTCCAGCTTGCCGAAAAGAACACCATCCTACCCCCCCCCCTCCGTTTACTTGAGGGCCTCAAGGCCCTGTTGTCAACCCAGCAACGGTGCGATGAGGGGCATAATCGCGTACCATCGGCCCTTCAGTACTGTCTCATCAAAGTTGGTCCCCCACAAATCGATGCAGTTGCTCTGGAACTTGGTGGCGCGCAGCTCTATGTTGTTGTGGGCTACGAAGTTCTCGAACTCTTTGTCCGCCGGTACCGAGCCTCTCACCCACGAGCCCAAGCAGCAGACCAGTGCGAGCAGCAAGGCCACTCTCGACGTCATCGATCTCGTAGATGGCGCTGGTGGCGTCAGGGTGGCAGGGAGCGGCTACCACAGTGTGTGGGTTGGGAGGAGGCCACATTCCGGTATATGTCCTTTTTTAAAACTATCCGCCGGTTGCACACCAACCAAACGATATCCCCCGCGCAGTTCGAAGAATGCAACAACAACTACCACCACCAGCAGCAGGGGCCATATTTTATATACCCATCATCATCCCCTATGCCTATTTATTTGAAGAGCCCCTGGTGGCGGTGGTGGTGGCGGTGGTGGCGGTCTGGTCCCTTCTTCCCTTGCCGCCACACTGGCTCACTCCCACCGCCGGTGGATACGGAAGTAAATCCAGCAGCAGCAGCAGCAGCAGCAGCAGCAGCAGCAGCAGCAGCAGCAGCAGCAGCAGCAGCAGCTCACTTGGCTTGCGAGAGGACGTAGATCGGGTGGGAGAACTGGGTCGCCGATTTGATGAAGTGGACCTCCTGGGCAGCGTACGCCTCGATACCGCGGCTCAGAGCCTTCTCGTCCTCCTTGAGCTTGTTTTTGGTGGCGGCCACCTCGAAGATCTGCTCCAGCTGAAAACACCCCATGTGTGCAATGTGCACCGCGATGGTTACCATCGGTGTGCCAGCGAGCAATGATCAGAGGGGGGGAACGGCCAGGTACCTGGTCGTCCGACAGAGTGGTCACAGCACCCTGGATCTCCGTCCACAGCTCAGCTTGCATGGGCACGAGCAGGAAATTGTAGAACTTGAGCAGGACATTCTTGGTGATGCGTTCCCTCAAGCGGGTGAACAGCTCCTTGGCGAGCGAATCCACAGCCCTGGATGGAGATATTTGTCTTGAGACCTACGCACACACACACACAAGGACACTGCTGGCGGTGCGAGGGCAGAGGGGCAAGTGGTTACGCGCATACCTGCGAGTTTCGTCGGCGTCGGACCTGTCCATGGGGAGCTTGGTGTCGGCATACTCGGTATACTCCCAGAAGATGGTGCGCGTGCCGTAGAACTCGTCCATGGACTTGGCAGCTAGTGCGGTTGCGGTCCTCTCCACAAACTTGTTGTACAAATCCTGTGCGTGCGTGCGTGTGAGCCAAGAAGATGAAGTAGGCAAAGGAATGGAGCGGACCTTGACATGGTACGTGAAGAACGGGTACATATCAATGTTATTCACATCGACCGAGCCTGCAGCTGGAGCCCAGCCGCCCTCAAGACGTCCCCGTCTTCTGGCGTCGAGCATCTTGTCCACAATATCAGGCAAGCGGCGAAGGATGTAGGTGGCGCGCTTTACGGCCTTTTGTGTTCCAAAAGTTGTGGTAGGCAGAGTCAGCAAACCTTGAGGAGCTGACACGAGAATGTGCGGGCGAGAGAGAAGCTCGCTGTGGGCGGAAGAGGTACCTGATCAATGAGCGGTGCCAATTCCTCGCGAGCATTTTGCTGGGCGAGGTCTGAAGCGGCCCAAGCGTAGTTGGGGATATTGTTGAGCTTGTTGATGCCGGCGGCAGTGGCGATGTCATCCATCGTAACCTCAGGCAACTTCTGATGGTCAGCCACAGCCTTGAACTCGGCCAGGAGCCTCTCGAATTGCTGTCCACCGTAGAGTCTAGACTCCCAGTAAGGGATGCCCCAATCCTCGGGCTCGACCTTCACCAGCTTGTTGTGGGAATCCACCCAATCTCCGTCACCGAGGTGCTGCTTTTCTTCATCCAAAGTCTGCCCGTTGACAGCCGGATTGCCCTCGGAAGTGCCGGCAAGCAACTTGTCAATGGCCTGCAAGAAGTTCACCACGTAGTCCGAGGCAATCGATCGCAGCTTCACTGAGTTAAGCCCCTCCAGCTGCGCCTGGACCTTGCGGAGGCGCAGTTCGTTGTCCGCCTTGTTGGCGCGCAGCCGCTTGAGGATCTGGGGAATATCGTCCTGGTACCGCTTCCAGGCCAGATTGAGCAAGTACTGTCGCAGCTGAACGGCTCCAATGTTCGACTCGTGGCGCCTGTCATATTGTAGCTGCTCAAGAGCTCTGATGTCCCTCCGCGTACACTGATAGTGGTTGATTGGTTAACCGTCGTATTCGCGCAATTCTGAGGAGGAAGAAGAGGCAGGCTCGCACCTGGTAGATCTTCTCCTGGAACTTCTCCGGCTCCGCATAGCGAGCTCGCACGCGAGAGGGCAACATGGTGGTGAAGAAGCAATGGGCATCCGGGATTGTGCCCTGCAAGTACCTGTTCACCTGTCTGGATCACACATCACATAATCATCATCAGCATCACTGTCGACCAGATGTTGAGCGGCCATAATAACTGGCTCTCACGGGTTCACGTCACCAAGACCGTACCTGGCCGAGGTGAAGCGCTGAAGGTGAAAGTGCAGCTTGGTGTAGACAAACGTGGTGCGCGAGAACTCGGGGTCGAACTTCTTGATGAAATCCATCATGTCCAGCTTGTCCCAATCCTTGGCTTCCTCCACGCACAAGATAAACCTGTCGGGGTGCTTGACAAGGTTGTTGATCATTGCCTGCACCTCACCTGTTGCGTCGGCGTCCTCCTCCTGCTCATTTGTGCTCACGTGTTTAGTGAAAGGAGCGCCAAGAGGGGGTAGCGCATGTGTTCTTCCACCAACCTTGAGCAGACCAGGAGTATCGATGAGCGTGAGGTTGGAGCAGTAGCGGTACTCGTACTGCAGGAATACCGGTTCCTACGTTGTGCGTTTGTGTGTGTGTGTGTGTGTGGCAATTGAGTTGGTCTGCCCTACCAAAGGGCTGCGACATGCGTGCGCGTGGTGTACCTCGGAGAGCTTGTTCAGCTTGTTGCGCTTCTGGAGCTCCTCAGGAAGGTCCGCAAGGGCGACCACCACGTCGTGGTCATATTCAGGACCCTTGAGCAAGGGGTCCCGCTTGAGAGTAACACGCGGCCGATCGCACTTGGGGTTGTTGATCAAGTTGAGGAACAGCGGGCGCTTGGTGGTCTGCGTTGTTTTCGATTTTAGCACACAAGATTAGGGTCATGCGTGCGATCTTATCTTCGAAGCAAACAGCGAAACAAGTGAGCGACGTCATACCCCGTAGCCTGTGAAGGTGACATGATGGCCCAGGATGCCCTCGATGATGGACGACTTGCCGTGACCTTGGTGACCAATCACGACGATCTCCGGAGCAGCAACCTGGGTGTTGAGCCTGGATCGAAAAACAAATTTGTGAGTTGATCATCTACTGCGGGGGGAACGGACTGGATGTAGGGGGGGGCAACAACGTACTCGCGGGCAAAGGTCTGAAGCTTGTCGTAGGAGGCAAAGACCTCGGGGTGGTCGGTGTAGGGGAAGTGCTTGTACATCTCCTTGTAGCCGATTCCGGAGGGCATGGCCTCGTAGGGGATGGCCTCGAGTTCCTGCACCTCGCCCTCATCGTCCTCGGCCTCCTCGGCCCTCCGTCGCTCTTCCTCCTGCTTCTTGCGATCGGCGAGCTCCTTCTTCTTGCGGCGCTCCTCCTCCCGCTTCTGTTTGGCCTCCTCCTTGCGCTTCTCCTCCTCGCGCTTCCGCTTGCGGTCCTCCTCCTCGCGCTTCCTGCGCTCCTCCTCCCTCCGCTTGCGCTCCTCCTCCGAGTCGGGCTCTACCTCGCGTGCTTCCTCCGAGTCGGCGGGCTTCTTGGCCTCGTGGCTCTTCCTCTTCTCCGTGTCGTAGTCCGACGCTCTTCCGCCTACGCGCACCCCCACCCCCCAAAACAACGTTGTCGTGTCGTGTCATAGAGCCATGTGATGACATACATACATGTGTACATATATGCACGCGTAGAGCATCGAGGGGGGGGGGATTGAGTGGGTGAGTAAACCATCAAGCCAGCTCGACCCCCAGCAAGCACCTGGGGTGGGGAGAGGGCGCACCTGGGACATCTTCCTTCCGCCCCTTCTTCGTGTCCTTCTCCTTCCTGTTTTTGAACATCCTGTCCTCGCCTTTCTTAGGGACTGCTGGCTCTCTTTCTCTCTCTCTTCTTGCTCTCTCAAGCGCTGGTGGGGGTCAAGCGGTGGATTGCGCTACAAGAGGGGAGGACGCGAGAAAAACGCGCTTGTGCTGTCGTGGGTGGGCGAAGCAGTGGTGCAAGCGGTGGTGGAGGACCCGCACACGCGCGCTGGTTCGGGCGCGACGCTTCGCGCTGTTGGACCGCGTGCCCCCTCCCCTCCCCCCAACGCGCCCCATTGGCCAGCACCACCCCCTCCTTCTTGCCCCTTTCCTTCTTTGGTCCCCTTTCCTTTTGCGCCCCTGTTTATGCAAAGAGAGAAATGGTTTTTCTCTATCTTTGCATTTTCGAAAACTTGTTTTTTTGTTTGTTTGTTTGTTATTTTTACGCGGGCCCCACACAAAACGGGATGATGAGCAGCAGCACGTTGTTGTGTTGGTTGCATGCAACTAAGGGGGGGGAGAGAGGGAGGGAGAGGGCGCTCACTCGCAGCTTACTGTTCAGGGCTGGTTTCGACGTAGTTCTTGTAGGACGAGAGGTGCGCGTACTCCTTGAGTCCGTAGGTGGCAGAGGCCACCCGGATGAACGGGCTGTTGGGGTCCTGCCTGATGGAGGTGCTGAAACGGCCCACCAGCGAATTGGCTGCCCCCTTTGAATCTGTCTCGATGTAGGCTGCAGGTGTGGGAGGGAGGGAAGGGGTGTGAGCAAGGCAGCCCAGATCTCCCCGGGTTAGCTAGGTGGCGCCACAGACCACACGCAGGGAGGGAGAGAGCAACCTTTCTCGCGCCCCTTGGAAATGATCTCGCTAGCCTTCATGGGCTTCTTCTCCTCTCGGAGGACCTTTTCGGCGCTCCAGAGGAGGGTGCCCTTGGCGCTGATGTGCTGCTTCTTGCTTCCGCTCTTTTTGGGCTTGACCTTGTTGCTGTTGTTGTTGTGCTTCTTTTTCGAGCCGGCGTTGCCTTCCTCGTAATTGTCGTCCTCCTCCTGATCCGCCTCGCTTATAGCCGCCTCCTCGGCCCTGTGCGCGTTAAGAGCTGCTGCCGCGGCCTTTTTCTTACCCACGATCACCCGCTGACGCGCATTCAGTGTCGCAGCTGCCGAGTTCGCGGTCGTCCTGTCCAGGCGGCACCGCCACGAATCAGTCCAGTTTGTGTGGAGCTGCTTTGGTGCATGCGGTGTGGTACCTGCCGCTGGGTTGAGTGCTGTTGCCGGTCGCAGTAGTAAGACGTTTGTTCGGTGGTAAGACTCGTGTGCCTGCCCAGAGATGGCTGCATCAGCTAAAGGTGCAACAAAACGCATCTGCTGGCAGCATTGGATTGGATTGGCACCAGCGGTTGGTCGAGAACTAGCGGTGGGTCGAATAGCGGTGCTGGTTCGAGAGGCCCCCGGCCGCATAGCGGACCCAGCGCTCAAGCGCGCAGGCTCCTGCTTCGTCCGCTTCGTGTGTGGAAGAACTTGCTGCTGGTGGATTGCCATAGGGGGAGGAGGAGGAGAGGGAGGGAGGGGGGGGAAGAAGTAAGTACGAGGTGGTGGTGTTGTTAAAAATAAAATGCAAAACAAAAAGAATAGAAACAGAAGAAGCGATAGGGAGGGCTGATGAGGGAGTGGTACTCGCTGGCGAGCGATTTTCCTGGCCTCCTCAAGCTCGCCAGAGAGCTCGGGAAGACCGGAAGCGAGTTGTCTTCCTCTCTCGCTTCTGAGTGCATTGGGAAAACGCAAAAGAAAGCAGAGGGCGTCCGACGAATCCCGTACGATCTCCACCTATAAGGCGTGGCGACGGTGGCCATGCCAAAGGGGTAAGGGGAGGTACTACTCAGTACTGTGTCATTGGCGCGGCACGTACATGACCCGTAGTACCCTCGCTTACGAGGCCCTCCGCGAGAATGCGTTCTAACGTCAGATGCTTGAAGCGGCTGTTGTCCTCTGTCACTGCCCCGCCCTCCTGCTTGGGAAGAGAAAGGCTCAGTTGTTGGCCGGCAGGAATCTTTGTCTTGAGGACGAGGTGATGGACCGAGATGCAGTACCTCAAGCAGGGCTTCTTCATTGGGGAGCTTAAGCGCGACGCTCAAACCATCGGCTTTGGCCTGGTCGTCTACTCCATTAGTGGCGCTGTCAGCATACGCATCGCCGTCACCGTCCAGGAGGTAGTCGCTCTTCCGTTTCCGGTTTTGCACTTCTCCGATGCCTTCCATACTGTCCTTACCACCTTCATCGTCGTCAACACTGTCTTCCTCGCCCTCTCCCTCCTCCTCTTTTCCTTCAGCGACATCATCTTCTTCGCCCTCATCACTTTCGCCTTCGTCCTCCCCCGTTCCCTCTTCGCCGCCTTCTTCGTCCTCCTCGCCGTCACCCGCTCCAATCTCACCGCCCGTAAGCAGTTCTGGTGAACAGGCCACATGACAATCAGAATCCTCCTGGAGACTAACGCAGGCAGCCAACCCCAGCCTACCGGCGGTGGATAAGGTACCTTCTTGTGCGTTGTTGAGAGAATCACCGTCCTAGGCCATGTTTGAGAGTGGTGGCGGTGGCGATGGTGGTGGGTGGGGAGAGGGAGAAGCAAGGTGAGAGCCAACCGACAGAGGCCCTGTTTGCCTTTAAGGGGGGGGGGGGCGTACGGGCTGTGAGGCGTTGGGGTCGCTTTCGTAGACCAGCACTACGCAGTTCTCAAAGTTGATCTTGTCCCCGTGCGTGATCTCCATAGCATCACCCGAGAGCGGCTTGTCGTTCACCAGCACCATGCGCCCTTCCTCATCCAGATTCTGCAGATAAATCTACAACACAAAATTCGCCCGCCAAACACAACAAGACGTCAATTACGCCGATTTTCGATCGCGGCAGCCCCCTCCGCCCCCAGTGAGTCCTTTAACCCATCGAGCGCCCTCGAGACTGCCGGAGGAGTACGTACCTTGTGACCATTTTGAACGTTCATAATCGCATGCTTGGGCTTAAATCCTTGCGTTCGAAGCACCACCGTACATTGCGAATCACTGGTGGCCGGCAAACAAGGGATGAGATTTGAGGGAAGGG